>PVKE010020469.1:0-27459 GCA_004027555.1 Craseonycteris thonglongyai | reverse complement strand
TTGTATCGCCGACATAATCTCACGCTTGTTAGAATATTCCTCAAACAAACAATCAGCAGCAGTCAGAAATGCTTCTTTGAACAATTCACCATCCTGGAAAGGTTTTTTCTTCTTTGCGAGCATGTGAGAAATTTTGAAAGAAGCAATGGTTGCCTTTTTAGATTTTTCCACATGTCTAGTGAAAACAGTCTGTTGAGTAAACTTCATTTTAGTTGATTTATTTTTTCTTGCTTGCTTCAGATTAAAGTGGATAATTCGTATCAAAAGTGGTATGACTTGTCTGAAAGTGACGTTCAACAGTACATTTTTTCAGCACTGCAATACTACTGCCACACAACAGGCAAACGCATTTACCTTTTAAATTAATGAAACAATATGATTTCTCCCAGTCTGTGTTAAAATTATAGGTTCATTTTCTCTTATTTGGTCCACTCATTTTAGGACTAAAAAAATAAAAATAAAAATAGTTATAGACCTACAATATCATATCAAATTGCCACCATAATAATAGATTACCTACCTCGCTTTTAGTTCATTTAAAATCGAATATATCAAAACACTGTGATCCTAGCTAAGCGTCACAACCCGATCAGTCCAGCAACCGCAATCAAAACGGCAACTTGGCGCCTCCCGGTGGGGGGAGGAGAGTGTAAAGAGCGCAGCGGCTACACAAGACGCGACATGTACAAAGGCGACAGCTAGGGAAATACTTATACATACGATATCGCAAACATACCAACAAATATAATAAACCTGTGTAGATACTCAAACAATATTTTTTAATTCTAACAAATGTATAAAAAAAAGTTATAGTTTTACTTAGTGTTTATGAAAAACTTCTGATGCAGTCAAATAGTGGTGGGCGCACACAAATTTGGCCGTGGGCATCATGGTGCCCGCGGGCATGGGGTTGGGAATCCCTGATATAAATGGTTCCCACATTTCTATCTTTAATAGTGAATTTAATAATGACTGAATCAAAGTTTACCTTTTTTTTTCTACATGTGATTATACCTACAAAGGTATTATGAAAGTCATGTTGTTTCAGATATGTAAAAATATTTGAAATTATTTTTTCTAAAATATACAAATATGGTATGAATACACATATGCCTGAGTCTTCATTTAGTTTAACAAGTCCAATGACAAATCTTAAGCTAATTTAGTTCTATTTAGCAGATCCAGTATTCCCTATATAGAATAGAAAGTCTTGTAAATGCATAAGACACTCCTCTACAAAACACTAGAAAATTATAGAATGTTATTTTCTTTCATGACATGTGGTTGTTATATCAAGAAATGTAAAGCCTGCAGCTTTATTTACCCTGGGGTAATATTGTGATTACCTTTTATTTTCAACATCCCCACTGTTGTTATCGTTTTGAAGCTTATTAAAATTTTTAAATCATTTTTTAATTATATTTTCTATTCAGTTGCAACCCTAGTATTATTTTTATACTTTGGCTTTCTCCTGTTTTTGCTGATTTGGAGGAATCTGGAAAAATACCACAGAAAATAAATTTATCAATTTAAGATAATTTCTAAATCTATAGCAAGTGATTTTGGAAACCAGCTTGTCTAAAGTAACACAAAAAGAAACTACATGAAATCCTTAAGGATGGTAGTTGGTTTTCAAATTAGGGCGACATGTTTCCTTTTAAAAGTATGGATTACTTTAGAGTGTGCCTTTTGTAATGCAAGGAGATTACTATAATTCTGATGAAGCTCTTAACTAAATGCCCTTGTTAATATGAAAATCTATTCTTTTGTTCCTTTGCTGTGTTTGTTAGAATCTAGTAAATGAAATTATATTTTAGAAATTTATGCCACGTAAGTAAAATTAGACATAAAGAGATGTATAATAAACCAAAAGATTTATGTTAATTTTTACTAATTCTACTTTAGTATGTATTAGTTCTGAACTAATTTAGTAGACACTCAATGAAGGTCCATGAGGCATAAATGAACTTGTGTGTGTGTGTGTGTGTGTGTGTGTGTGTGTGTGTGTTTTAAACTATGTAAACTCAAAAGTCTTTAGATAATCCAGATTTCTGATTTTCAAGTTTCT
Source organism: Craseonycteris thonglongyai (assembly GCA_004027555.1). Taxonomy (NCBI): domain Eukaryota; kingdom Metazoa; phylum Chordata; class Mammalia; order Chiroptera; family Craseonycteridae; genus Craseonycteris; species Craseonycteris thonglongyai. The sequence continues at coordinate 25,391 of PVKE010020469.1, read as the reverse complement.
GAGCATTGTGTTTTAAATGGAGTCCAACTGCAAAGAACTGCCTTACTCCACCTCTTTTCACGTAGGACATATACATTTAAATATATGCTATATAGATTTACACCTAGATTATCCATAGATCAGTTGATGTTTGAAACTGTTTTACTCTGGGCAGAATGAAAGAAGATAAGTGTACCTACCCCAATTGTAGAAGGATATAATATCTAGTAATGTCATGATGTGTACCATAAAGGGTTTTGAATAGCTTCTTGTATTTCACACTCTTAAAGGACTTACTTACTCTACCTAGCAAAATTTTAAATGAAAAAACCTACAACTATTCTCGGAGCAACAACCAAATCTCCACACTTTAGAGCCTTTTTAAATTAAGAATAATTCTTTTTCTCCATATCTTTATCACCCTTCCAAGTGTATTCAAACAAAATATTGAACTATGTAAGGACTCAAAAAGGAAAGGTAGTTTTATGAATATAATGCCCTGCTTTTTGAAAAACTGGTATTATCATATGTAATAAATTTCACAGAAAAAGTTAATGACGGAGCCTGCCATCAAAGTCAAATGGTAACGGGAGCTGGGCGTGAGGATTAAAAAGAGAAAGAGAGAGAAAGAAACCAAACACAGAAAATGGGATTGGGAGGGCTATTAGAAGGTCTTTGCAATCTCTAACCCCGAGTTTATTTTTACAGCTCAATATATAGAAAAAGATCATGTGTACATTCTACAGCAGTGAGATAATTGATTAACTAGATGCAAAACAGACTTCCTATACCAAAGATTACTTGGAGACAACAAGTCTGGGAACACAGAGGTAACATCTTAAAGCAACCATTTGTTTGCAGTCACCTACAGAAAAACTCCCTTTCCAGGAAGAAACCTGCTGGCATTAGTGAAAGATCAATTAGGAACAGACTGCCAAACTTGCATATCAATGAAGTCAGGGGAGTTGTTTATCTCCCAGACTGGAAATCTTGGTCATTATCAAGCCAGGCAGAAACATTCCAGAAACCCTCTATCATTCCTTTGAGGGGGAAGGGGCAAGAGAAGAGAAACTCCTGGGAAGGAGAGACAAAGTCTCATTTCTTATTTTCCCAATATTATTCCGATGTCCCCTATGCGACTGTGCCAGTCTTAGGTTGTTCCTCCTTGAGGAATCTTACCCGTCATTGACTAACCAGCCATCCTCAGGGGTTACATCGAGTCTCTCAGGACAAGTAGTCTTGCCATTAACTGTCATAATATCACACAGGGTGACACCGCTTCCGACAAGTTAATTCAGTGTTTCAGTAGTGAGTTTATTTCTACAACAGAAACATGAAAAGACATGCATATGACAAATCTGATGAAGTTGGTTTTTCATATTTAATGCTTCAGTTTTGTTTTGATGAGAATTAGAATAAATATAATTGCATTCTGGAGTAATATATTGATTTACTTATCCAACTACTAAATTTCAAGGGGTGAGAGGCAGAGCTGGGAGGGAGATTATAGATATTCATTTAGATTGATTCTCGTGTTTGTTTTCAACAATAAAATATATACTAAATATAGATGTGTTAACTTTGTGATTTCTAAATTATTTATTAATTTCTAATATAAAATTTCTTTTTTCTAAAGATCAATATGAAATAATCTCTAAAAAGGAAGCTAAAAACAAGAATGCATAAATAATTTACATTATTATACCTCATTTAAATAGTTGTTCCTCTGCTTGTAGTATAAGGATAAAATATGTATCAACATTTTTCTGTAAGAAAGTTAAATACTTTAATTAATTCACTATACTTTGATACCATCTTTTGGTTATCTGATGATGAATATTCAATAAAATGTTGACTCTAATACGAGCATAAAATATATAAAATCTGAAGCTGAGAACTTTTTATTTGTACAGATTTAATATTAAGAGTTATGTATCTTAGGTCACTGTCCTCTCTGGGCCTCAATTTTCTAATCTGGTAAGTAATGATACATTTTTCTTTGTAATGGATTTGTTATTAAAATAATATTGTAAAACATGTGTAAGTATTCTGGAATGCTAAAAAGCTGAAAAGGAAAAGATGAATTTGAAGTATTTTAAATGATTATTGCACTTAATTTCAATTTCTTAAATAATTAAAGCCATAATTAATTTATAAAGAGAAAATTTCCTGTATTTTACTGAGAAAATAAATCATTGCCAGTTTCCAAATCCTAATAATGTAATTTTATATACAGTTATGGTTTCATTTGTGAAAAATTGAAAAACAAATAAGTAAACTGTACATTGGTGGTCGAAAAAAAATAATTAGAAAAGTTAGTTTTTATCGTCATTGTAGTATAGGTTCATAAGATGTGAGAATACATATTTAAATAGATTCTTAAGCTGATTTTAAAAAATTACTCTCAAAAGAATATTTAATCAAATATTTGTAACATAAATCTATCCATCTTGCCCGCTGCAACGAGTAAAATATATTTTGTTTTCATAAAAATAACGTTGAGCAACCTTCAAAAAATTTAATTTTGTTTCTCTAGTATAGCTATTTTAGCATCAATATTTCATTACCATAGGGTGCTTTACAAATACAGTGTTTCTAAGACTTTTTCTAAAGATGGACATGAAGCAGATCAATATACACATTTATTGATAAAAGTGTTACAAATAAAATATTTACCATTTAAAAGCTAACCAGCTAAATCGAAGTCATTAAAAAATATGATTGTATCCTCAAGAGAATAATCAAGCTTAGAAAGAAATACTCTAGGTTGCTGATGAAAGATATATATTTATAGACTAATTGAACTTAATTTCCTAGAATGATATAATAGTACAATCATAAAAATTCTCAGTACTTGTTAAATTTTTACTTAGTGCTGGGCAATAAGTTCTAGAGGTGTAAAGTACGCTATTATATTTACAACAATCTTTCCCACAAACTAGTTTGTGGCGGTGGTTTTCATAACTGTTCCTATTTTAGCAAAGAGACATCTCAGCTTTAGACAAGTTAGCTCACTCACCTAAGGAAGGGCATACCCAATATATGATGGAACCAGAGTTTTCTGACACCAGATCCAGTGCATTTAAGTACAAAGGAAAACTTTATACTTAAAAAGGTAGTAATGGATTTATATATTGGACCAGGCACGTCATCATTGATCTGTGGGATTTATTGCTTCCAATGAAATAAGAGAGAAGTGACTATTTTAAATCATGAAGATCAAGTCAATATATCCACAGGGACTAAAACCCAATGAGACATTTATTTTTCAAGTCCTCTTTTCTGAGCTTTGGTTGTTGGCTCATGTATAGTAACTCTAAAATAATTACCTGTGAGTTTTGGGGAAAAAAAGCTTTATATATAATTGAAAATGTTTTATAAACATTGTCTTCATTATATTGTAATTGCACATTCAGATTACAATAACTTATATTTGAAAACAGACAATGGAAGAAAATGCATAAAATGATTTTTTTAATTTTTTAAAGAATTTTAGTTTACTTGATATATCACTTCAATAGCTCAAAGCATTAATTTTCTTAACTTTTATATAAATATATATTTGAAAATTGATAAATAATACTTGGGATTTCGTTCTCCTATTGTATATTAAAATTTTTAAAAAAAGTTTTATAATTGAAATATACTTTTGTTTCTCTAGTTATTCTCCAAAGTGGGTTCATGCAATAAAATAATAGCTCTGTGGAACTCATACTTTCCCTGGATATTGGCTAGGCAATTTACCTGAATTATCATCATCTAAGTATCATGTTAAAATTGACAAAGGGAGGAGATTCTGAATATGGCAAGAAAAATAACAATTTTTCCTACAACACTACCCTATGTTTATTATCTGTTTCTCTTTGTCAGAAATAAAATAACTATAACACAAATTGTACTTTGCTTGCACATGAGAGTTCCATGTTTGTTGATTCACTGCTTAAGGAATTCTTATTTGCATCATCATGGAGACACTGTAGAAGTACATTCATGTTCTAACACAGGTGAGCCAATAAAAGCTTGACAAACCACTGTGTCTCAAACAGAATAATTGTTGTTAACCTATCTGAAAATGCTGATAGCGTAAAAATAACATGCTTTTTCTTGACAAAATAAAATACAGACATAAGACTTAGTCATTTTGCAGAAAAAATAAACTAGCATTCAGACAGATGTGACATATTAAAGATCAGCCTCTTGGTAGTAGATTCAAAATAACAATTTTATTGACTCTTTGGTTTAAAGATTTCATTAAAGGAAAAGCTGGGATGGCTCAGTGGGTTAAGTGCTTGCTTTGCAGCCCCAGGGGCCAAGGATCGAATCTCCTCCCTGGCCCTTGTGGACCCGTATGCTGAACTGGGATGTGCTTCCAATGAGGGAGGCCCCCAGTTTGGTTCTTGCCCCAGTTTGGTTCTCGCCCCCCAGTTTGGCCCCTGGCTCCAGCACATGTGCCTCCCATGAGGGAGGCCCCAGCCCAGTCTCTGCCCTGTGTGGCCCCCGCCCACCTGTGTGGAATGAAACCATGTCAAAACTGATGATGAACAATTATGGAGACAGCTCTGGGCCCTCCCCCTTCTCTCTGTCTCTCTGTCTCCCTCTGTCTCTGTCAAAAACAATAAAATAAATCTTTACAAAAAAGATTTCATTAAGTCATTAATAAAATATTTTATCTAATTTTGAAAAGATATAAAAGCTTTATTTTACATGTATTTTTTTAGAAGTAAATGGTCTTTTCAAAACCCAAAATTTATATTTCTGTATCTTCCACTTGTATCCCACATTGGTTAAATAAAGAGCATTCCATCATAATGCTGAGTAATAAATATTCTTACCATGAAATAAGAAATTATAATTTTATAACGTTGTATGAGCAAATTTTAACAATCATGTTAAGAATCACTTTGAATAATTCTATGACATTGTTTATATACGGTAATACTCTGTTTTCCCTTTAGGATCACACAGTATCACCACCTAATCTAGTTTCTTTCCATTGTGCATATTTTTCTATCTATATTTTTATAGCTGTGTGGTTTACCCTCATATTCAACTATAGGCATAAATAGACCGACTATATGGCATATATATACCATTTTAATGGGACAGAAAATAATGGTACTGTCTCATTTCAAATGGTACATATGGTCAGCCTAGTTTCACCAGGCTAAATTCAAGGTGTCAGTAAATTGACCATTGTTTTCTGTTCCACTTAAAACGGTAAGTCTGTTCATCCTAGATATAACACTTGATTCATTTTCATTATTCTAACCACTCTTGACACTTCTATTTTATCAGTCAGCATGTCTATCCTATTCCAAATTACCTTTGTCTTGGCTACTCTCTCTATCACTTTTGGGATTTCCTGCAACACATGCTAAAGAAAAGTGGTTTTTATTTTGCCCTACCTTCAGAAAGGCCTGAAGTACCATAACTCTTAAAATTTCCCTCTGAAAATACAAGTACATTTATTCCAAAATGACAATTTAAAAAATATTCATAGATTTTTAAAATGTATTTTCTGTCAAAGCAAAGCACTTAGAGCCATCATTTGTAAGTTTGAGTATTAAAACTAAAATAATTACATATAGGACACTTATTTAAAGCTTTTCTTACAGGAGTTTTGACTATATTTTCTTTTTGACAAAGTAATGATCTATTAATGGCTGTGACTTTCTTATAGAGAGAGCTAGGGATATGATAATATTCATTATCATCCCCACAGGGAATCAAGAAGTATATTGGAAAAAAATAGTTACTTAAGTTTTTTTTTATAAAGAAATTTTCTAAAAATTTTTTCAAATCATTACCATGCCAATTGCTTAAAAGATTGTTTGAAAACCAAAGAACAACTCTTACAATTATGAAATTGAAGTCTACCAGGGACGATCCCTTTTCCTTGTCCTTTTAGTGGACTATTTTCCAAATAATATTTATTTAAAAAGATAACTATTTTTTTAATGTGGAATTTAATAAAATTATTTTATTTTTTTTATTTTTTAAGACACACTCTTTAATGGTCTTGGGCTTGGAGCAGTCATTGGCCTGGGAGTTGCCGCACTCTTGCTAATCCTTGTAGTAACAGATGTCAGCTGCTTTTTTATTCGACAATGTGGGTTATTAATGTGCATCACCAGGAGAATGTGCGGGAAGAAAAGTGGCTCCAGTGGCAAAAGTAAAGAACTTGAAGAAGGAAAAGCTGCATATCTGTGAGTATCAGACACCTACAGCACATCACATGAAACAAGTCACTTAGGTGCTTTATTCAGGGCTTTGTTTTCTGAACAGGGTAAATAGTTTAAGTATAATATCATTGGGCATCACACTGTTTTCTAATCTTAACTCTATATGACTTTAAATAGAGCCAAATGACTGAAAACAAACTACTGTAAAAACATAAACCTTAATATGGAAATCAATGGTAAAAATGTTAATTATTACTTAAATATTGATAGGTAAATAAGTAGATATAGATAGATGATAGGTAGATAGATAATAGATAGATAGATAGATAGATAGATAGATAGATAGATAGATAGATAGACAAATAGGCATCAGTAGTTTTTTGAGTTAAAAACTAAATTAAACTAACTTAAAAACATAAATTGTGGGGAAGCCGGGATGGCTCAGTGGGTTAAGCGCTCACTTTGCAGCGCTGGGAACCAAGGATCGAATCCCAGCCCCGGCCCGTGCGGAACCATATGCTGAACTGGGGAGTTCCCCCAGTTCAGTTCTCTCTCTGTCTCTGTCTCTGTCTCTCTCTCTCTCTCTCTGTCAAAAGTAAATAAATACATACATACATACATACATACATATACACATAAATTAATAAATTGTGCCAGTTACAACAATTGTAAGAAATAACTACGTACACGTTTTAATATTGTGTATTTGGAAAATGTATGTGCAATGCAATACATTATTACAAATTTTAAATTTACTCCTTTAAATCTTGATAAAAAATTGACTATATGTAAGAATTTGGCATTCTTTGTGCCATCTCATTTAATTAGACAAAATATGAAATCTAGACAATTTTCTTGTCATGAAAAAGAGTAGTTCAGAGGTGTTAATACTTCTTTGTTAGATAAATTTGTATCTAATCTCAAACAATACAATAGACAAAAATGCAAAAGCACAGGAGAGAGCGTGTACATACACACATACTATACACAGTGTTCGTGTGATATTTGTGTGTGTGTATATATGTGTGTGTTTGTGTGTATACATACTTGTGTACATTAAACATTGCAATAAAAAATAAACATTCTTAAGACTTAAGGCATCTTTATATTTTTTAACATTGTAGCATTTCTATTACAGTATTATTACATAATTTAGTCACTTTTCAGTACGAAAATTTCTAAACATTAAAGAGTTGAAAGAATTTTATAGCAAACACTCATTTACAAACTTAAGATTGAAATTCTGAACTTGAACATCACCCTGAAACTTCTCTAATGTTTCTACCTAAAAGCCACTTTTACTCCTTCTGCCCCAGGCAACTACCGGTACTATTCTAACATTTTTTTTCTCTCTGTAGGCAATTTTTAGCTGTTACAGAACTTGATTTAAATGGATTTCTACAATGTATACTTTTTGAGTTTGGTCTCTTTTGCTCAATATAATGCTTTAGGACTCATAATGTTCTGTGCATCAGTAATCCATTCTTTTTTAATTGTGTGTCCTTTCTATATATTTTTGATGTATACCTTTAGGCATATATGATTTTATACATTACTTTTTAGGCTAACAGTTATAGGAAAGTCCATTCTGCATGGCAACTTTTTTTTTTTTTTTTAATTTACAAGCCTATTTCAATATCACCAGGCAATATGTTTATGTTTGACTATTTCCCATGGGTACATTGTAGGGATATTTTCATTTCATGGGATGCTAATTTAGATAGCATACATTTTAAATTCCAAAATTAGATCCAATTTGCAATCAAAATGCCACCTGCTTAATTGTTGGACAGAGAACATAGCAAAGAACAAACAGAAATTAGGCCCTGCTTCACACTTGAAAAGATATTAATGTTTGACGTAATAAATGCAGTGGGATCAATTCACCATTCGATAGCTTTTGCTTTCTGTGTAAGACTCTCCATGTTTTTATTATACATTGTTTTATTAACTAAATAAACATATCACCAAAATTACTTTTAGTTTATTTCTCACATATTGAGAAAATAGTATATTTAATTACATAATTATATATGTTTACATGATATATAAAATGCAAAGCTGAATTTTGTACATTTTTTATTCTTGCTCAACCATTGAGAAAATATTATTTATTAAATGAAAACTAGGGAACAAGCTGTGCTATGCAACCTAGCAATAAAGTGATGAACACAACAAACAAGAACTTTGTCCACATGGAAGTAATTTTTTGCAGTCCTCCACTCTACCAGCTGAGCTATGGAAGGGTGCCACATGGAGCTAATTTTCTAGTTCAGGAAGACAGAACATAAGCACTAACTAAAAATGAAAATGTCTAGTAGTGCTAATAAAGTTGTGTTCTTTAGTTTCTCATCACTAACAAAAATGAAAAACAGAATGATAAATTGTTGCTAGAGATAGAGACATCTAAGATCTCTCAGACGAACTAAACTGAATCTGAAGAATTGAATTAAAAGGAACCAGCAATTTACCATTTTGAGAAAGCACAGCCTATGCAGGTGTAAAAATTAATACAAAGGCCATTATGGCAGGAATAAGCTTACTATGTTGAAGGACAAATGAACATAATGTGAGGCAGAGAGAGAGAGACTAGTACAAATGCCAGATTGGATACTTATATGGCACCCAAAAAGGTGAAATCTTCTTGGGTCAAAGTAAAGAAACTTTTTTTTTAACAGGACACTGAAAGTTTTTTAAGAAGATTAATTACTTTAGCTACTTGGGAGAAATGGATTACTGGAGGGTTGGTAATGTAGAGGAAAGATTTAGAATCAAGATCAGGAGGGAGGATCTTAAAATATTCCAGGTGAAAAATAATGGTCTTTGTAACCAAGGAACCTATCGTACTACTATAGGCATATTAAAGTTTATAGATTCTGGATATAGTTAAGGTAGAGTCAAATATTATTGATCGATTGGATTCGGGTGAATGAAAGGAAGATATCAAGAAGGACTTTTATGCTTTTGTGTTAACTATAGAGATGTTGGGAACAATGGACAAAACAAGAAATGTATTTAAACTCTGCTGTTTATTTTTATTTGACTCTATCATTTATTTTCTTTTTAATCCACCAAAAATTTTGTTTGTAAATCCTGCTGAGTTGAAGTAACTTTAAAGACTCAGAAGATGAAAACAAATGGTTTATTCCATGGTTTTTGTTCACTATAACTTTTTATAGCAGTTTCTCCTGCCTTAGAAAAATAGCCTTTAATTTTTTCAAAAATTCAGTGTTCAAATTGAAAAAACAAACATATATATACATATATATATATATATACACATATATATATATATATATATATATATATATATATATATACAATCTCAATGAGAAACAGGATATAACTGATGCATAAAACAACATATTAACTATTGTAGAATAGTTTCACTACCCTGATATGCCCAGTGCTACACCATTAATTGAATTTCTCCCTCACTCCATCACCCTGAACCCCTGGCAACCACTGATCTTTTTGCTGTCTATAGTTTTGGCTTTTTGAGAATGTCATATATTTGGAATTATACACTATGTAGCTCTTTCAGACTGGCTTGTTTTCCTTAGAGTTCTTTCATATCTTTTTGTAGCTTGATAGGTCATTTCTCTTTATAGCTGAGAAATATCCAATTGTACGTATCCCCCACAGTTTTATTATTTTTTCACTTGTTGGGAAAGACATCTGCAATTTGGGGCAGTTATGAATAGACCTTGTTGCACAGTCACATGCAGATTTTTGTGTGGACATAACTTTTCAAGTGATTTAGTTATATACATAAGAGCACAAGTATGGAATAGTAGGTAAGCGTATGTGCCTGGGTAGCTGAAAATTTAATATATTTTCCTTATTTTATTTATTTAATTACTTATTTTTTTAAAGTTTTGGGGAGGGGGGAGTGTGTTTGTTATCTGCATTATGAATGCATCATTTCCAGTCCTTATATTTCACTTAACCTTTATTATCATCAAGTTACTTCCTTATTTTCTTTTCTTTTACATTATTTCTTGAGGTGTGAAACTTTGCAATAAACTTTCTCCTTTTCACAGTTATGATAAATTACATGAACTTTCTTATTTTGAAATCTGATAATAAAGATGACATAAATATGAAATTATAAATGAATATATCTTTCTTACATACATGTTGAAGTATTATTTTCTTTAAACTGTTTTTCTGAAAACATGAATATGATGAAAGTCAATGGTCACATTATAGTTAAAGTCAATCATATAAATTGATAGAGACACTTAAAACAATAAAAGGAATTTACATATAAATTTTACATTCCAAATTTTGAAACACAATTTTGATGAGAAAGTGAATTATAGAAAAAATAGAGTTTTCTCTTTCTACTTTTTCTGAGTGGAAAATTTAGCAAGATGAATTTAAATAGATAAAACTCCTTAGTAAGGTGACCAGATTTTAACACTGGTAAAGCAGGACACCATTAACCGAAAGGGAGGGGGTTCTTGATTAAAAATTTGGTCTATCTCCCGCTGTTCCCTAGCTTGTCATGCATTCTTTCCAAATATCGGGACTTTTGTAAAACACTGCAGGATGCAGGACAAATTGTTAAAAATCAGGACTGTCCCGCCAAAAGTGGGACGTCTGGTCACCTTATCCTTAGTGATAATTTTAATCTTAGACCATGTTGAATTTATTTTGGGTAACTAGTATTAGGTGAAAATTATAAATGCATTTATTTTTACAACATGTTGGTAAGATTTTTTTTTCTTTATTTTTCTAGGAAAGATGGATCAAAAGAGCCGATAGTGGAGATGAGAACAGAAGATGAAAGAATTACTAATCATGAAGACGGAAGCCCAGTAAATGAGCCAAATGAAACCACACCACTTACAGAACCTGAGTATGTAGAGTGAAATGCCTAACTATTTTTATAAGTATTTGCAAAGTGATAACACATTACTATTATTTGTAGTATTTACAAATATGTGTGAAAATATTTTTGTTCATTTTTCAATTAAACAACACGAGATTATCTAAAATCAATTTTTATTTAGACATTTTATATGAAAACTGTCCATCAATGTCACAGAAAAATCTGCTGTTCAAACATATATTTATAATTTTATGCAAAAATATCAAAAAGACAGAAGTATGATACAGAGTCAGACTTTCTTACACTGATCTCACTTTTTACAACAAATTATGCTTTGAAAATGCAATTGATTTTTACTGAAATGAAGATGTGTCAGGAAATTAGTCACTGCTTTGAATATAAATATGACAGTCTAAAATAGAAATAAATATTGTGAAATATACACAATATTTTCAAACAAAGAATATAAAGAACAGAAAGAAATATTGTTAAACTGTCATGTTAATATCTATATAGTAAATGGTGCTTGGTTTCCATTCAAATTATACTATATATTATTATTATACAGCTTTTTCCATCCATCAAAGCTCCACTATCACCTTAGTAGGCATTTTAACTAAACTTTAAAAAATTATGAACACGTAACTATGTTCATGTACATAAATATTAACATCACTCAAACCAAAGGTATTATTAAGAAGTAGTAATAGTAGTTTTTTATTGAATGTATTTAATACACACAAAAGCATGACTATCACACTGTTCTTTAAATACTGCTCACTAAAATGCCTTATAAAATGATATTGTTTTTTAAAAAAAAGTGTTCCTTTTTGTTGCCACTTGCATTCCCTTGCAAAACAAACCTGATTTAGGTTTCTCATCCTAAATCAAATCCTGAGTGTTGTCACAGTTGCAGAAAACAATTTGTTCCTGAAATCCCTTTTATCTGCTCTCAAGAGGTTGAAATGGTCAATATTTAAGCAAATACAGTGTACTCCTCTATAACTAAAGTTTCACTGTAAGTCTCCAATATATTATTAGTGATGCATTTAGACATTATTACATTTTAATTTGAAATTAACTCTAGTAGAAGCAGCTTGTACAAGGTGAGTTTTACTCTCCCCTTCAGAAGGAAAAAAATATTTTAATGCAGCAAATATTACCCCCCATGAAACAAATTCCTATATATTAATTAACACTTACAATGTTACATCAATCAATGTACATGAAAATGTCTTGAGAAAATGCCCTTGCATATGAAAGAGCTATATTTTTAAATAAATAAAAAGAAACAAACAAAAAAATGATGTAATAACTATCTAGGAACTCAATCATAGGAAAAATAGTCAGTAAAAAATAATATTGTAACATCAACAGTATTCTTTTTTCTATATACCATAAATACAAGTAGTAACATTATATATGAAAAAACACACCATCAAAAATTAATGAAAAACACTTGTTCATTACAAACTCCACACATAGTTGAGTTAGCGATATGAAAGGCTGTGCAGAAAAAAATCCAGTTGTTGTCAATATAATGAGAAAGGTTATGTGGAGGTATACTTTCAGGACAGTCCTCATACATTAACCTTCCATCCAAGTTCTCAGTTTTTCCACACTTTCATGCTAGAAGTGACTCATTGTTTTTACAGTCTATTTTGTCAATGCTTTCAGTACTTGTGTAAGGAAGAATGGAAGAACTGTCATTGCATTATCTATAATATGTATAAAAGAGCCTGCCTTCCTCAGTATAAAGTAAAGTAGATTCTACTTCATTTCCAGAAACAGATCTTACCAGGTTTTGCCTATGCATTAACTTTAAAAAAAAAAAAAAAAATATATATATATATATATATATATTATTTATTTATTTTTGACAGAGAAGGAGAGAGAGAGAGACAGAGACAGAGACACAGAGAGAACTGAACTAGGGGAGCTCCCAGCTCAGCATCTGGTTCCGCAAGGGCCGGGGCTTCTGTCCCCAATCCCTGGCGCTGCAAAGTGAGGGATTAACCCACTGGGCCACCCCGGCTTCCCCTGCATTAACTTTTTATTGGTTGGTTTTCACATGACAGTTTTTTATCTTCAGAATAAAATAGATTACCCACTCATTTCAAAATATAAAAAGAAATTACAAAAGATATCCCAATAAAACTAGCACAGTAGCTTTCACTTTGCCATAAAACAGTGAATTTAAAGTCACAGTTAATAAATTGGAATTCTATTTGTAACTTAATGTTTTTGATGTAAGAAACATTTTTATTTTTAAAAGATTTACTTTATTGTTTTTGACAGAGAGAGAGAGACAGACAGAGAGAGAAGGGGGAAGACCCAGAGTAGTCTGCATAGTTGTACTTAATCAGTTTTTGACATAGTTTCATTCCACACAGGTGGGCAGGGGGCGGAGCAGGGCAGGAACCAAGCTGGGGACCTCTCACATGGGAAGCAAATTCCAGTTCAGCATATGGGTTCGCATGGGCCAGAGCCAGCATTCAGTCCTGGGACCCCAGGACTGCAAAGTAGTGTTTAACCCACCAAGCCATTCTGGCATCCCTGGAAAAAAATACTTTGTCAAGGGAAGAAAAATTTCTCCAAAAGCCATGTACCCTTGATGTAACAGTAAACCACTGAATATTTTTTTCTCCATTTTCTTTTTCTTTTTTATTTATTTTTTTGACCCACATAGGTAACTTTTATTTTCTTTTTATTTATTTTTATTGTTAGGGGAAGCCGGGATGGCTCAGTGGGTTAAGCGCTCACTTTGCAGCGCCGGGAACCGAGGATCGAATCCCGGCTCCGGCCCGTGCGGAACCATGTGCTGAACTGGGAGTTCCCCGGTTCAGTTCTCTCTCTGTCTCTGTCTCTGTATCTCTCTCTCTCTCTCTCTCTCTCTCTCTCTCTCTCTCTCTCTCTCTCTCTGTCTGTCAAAAATAAATAAATAAATAATATATATATTTTATTTTTATTGTTAAATTTATTTAAGTGACATTGGAACCTATGAATTTAGGAATAGAAAAAAAAATCATGATTCACTGTCATCTTAGTAAGATTTGTACAACAGTTTTAAAATTAAGACAGAAATGTTATTGCTTCATAGGGTACAGTTGGAAACAAAGCAAAAATGTACTCACAAATGTTACAAACATAACAGGAAAATAATAAGAAAAATAGACCAGTTAAAGAAAAGATACACAGTAAAAATAAAAATGTAAGGAATCCCTGAAAAATATTTATTTTCATTAAATTCCAAAGAATACTTCTAATTCACCCAGCTTCTGAAGTTATTGTAACAGCATATGGCAACTATTAATTGTTTTCAGTTAAAAAACTTAACCTAAATTATGACATATTAAAAAGGCTTGGCTTTTTTTGCATTCCAAAACATTTAATTATATTTTTAATATTATCAATGTGTTGTCAAACATAAGCCACCCTATTATGAATAATTTCAAACACCTAAATTTACAAATATATTATTTAATTTATCCTACATTACATCACATTTTTACATTGGATAATATTAATTATTTTATTAACTTTAAAATTATTGTTCTGTCAATTTGACATTACTTTAACAGACCTGGTCTTTTTATATTAATAATTGTAACATAGGTCCTTCTACAAAAGAGTTACTAAAATATTAAGGGATTCCACTTCAAATGCCTTAGCAAATGAAGTTTATTTTTATCTCTCCTTCCAGAAAATTGCCTTTAAAAGAAGAGAATGGGAAAGAAGCCCTAAATCCAGAAACTATAGAAATAAAGGTTTCTAATGACATCCAATCAAAAGAAGATGACAGCAAAGCATAACACCAAGATTACAAAGGCTTGAGCAATGTACAAAGAGCATTTGGATTGCAGTGACCCTACAACCAAAACTATTCCATTGACCTTAATTTCTTTGGAAACTTTCTAGTTTGGAATAGCTTGTACACGTATACATATGAGCAAATATTCCTGCCGACTGTCCACTTTTTGTTGTTGTTGTTGTTGTTATTGCTGTTGTTTATTTTGTTAAGATTTTCAATATAGAGACCTGACTGGCACCAATACTTGGGTATCGAGATGACTCTATGATTGAAACACTGCAATTTATTATATGGCTAAAGTTTTCTACTTCTTAGTAACTATATTTCATACCAACACATGGGGGTTTAAGAGAAAACAAAACAAAACAAAAGCTTTGTGAGCTTAAATGTTTAAAAAAGCCCTGCATGTTTTTAATCCCATTTTGGGCAAATAGATTATTAAAGTGGATTTCAGTTTAAGATGAAAACACTTATTGGTTGAACTCTTTATCAGGAGAATTTCAGGGAACCTGGGTTTGAAGGAGTGAGCTATATTTAGTAGGTAATAAAAATTGTAAGAATCTTTGGAAAACTCTTTTTAAGTTATAACTACAGTCTATTTGAACGTTGATTTTTGATAGACTAAAGCGCCAGATTGAAATTGTTACCCATTTGAATGAATAATAGTTATGTATAAAATTAGATTAGAAAGATTCCGTAAATCTTTATTGCTTTATATATGCCATATTAACTCATAATGGATTACACACAAAAAAATGTATTGCAAGTGAAAGTAATATTGATATCTTGCCCTCAGCTTCAAATAAAGCAAATTGGAATGGGAACAATATCAATGTTGTCTTGATGTATTTATAAATATGTGATTATCTTTTACTTTAAAACTATATTATCAAAACACAGGTCTTTAGTGTTCAAATACTTCAAACCATATCTTTAGATACATTTTAGCCATTGTTTTCAATAATCTTTGTTTTAAAATTATGTTTCAAGTGTTATATGTCAATCAAATGTAATTGGCTAATGGAAATCCTTAGTTTGGTCAAATTAAGGAGAAATCAATATTTAAACGTGCCATAAGGGTGTTAATGATGATCAATTGAATCACCACTATCTGTTTTTATTCTGGATATTGTAGCTAGAAGTCATTTTAAGATTTCGATAAATCACTTTTTTTGAAGAAATTCCTTAACTACTCAACACAAACTTTCTAACATTACTTGCTAGGGCTTATACTCGGATAAAATACTTATTAACTTCCAAGCTATGCAAGCTCCCAGAGATAAAAGACTGAAACAGGATTTTCACTTATATGTCAGGTAAATCAAAATGTATTTATAAGTACACATACCAATTGGGAGCAGGTTTTAGGTTGTTTCTTACCCTAGAGCTCAAAATATTTCTTTAGGCCCCATCATATTCATAACCTTTAATGTTTTGGGTAGTATTATAGCTCAAGTATTAGGGGATGCATTTCAATAGAACATTGAAGAAAAATTTTAATAGTGCAGAACAACCTGCTTTAGGGTGTCTCTCTATAGACAGAATTTGATGAATATTAATTGTAATGTTAACGCCACATATGAACACTTTTATATACAAAGTGCTTAAACTATCAACCAAGGAGAGACAGCTAACTAATTTTACAAAATTTTGGTTATCAGCAAGACCAAACATGTACCCATTTGTATGTTCGGGCACTAAACCTCCAGTATCATTGCCAGAATTTACAGGGTTGTAATGCAGGAATCTCTCCTTGCTGGCCTTCCTGACATATTCTAAAGAATAAGAAAAGAATTCCTGTGCCTACCTAAGAATTTTAGTAGGATTTGTCTAACTGGCCTTTTTGATGTATTTGTTGCTGTGTAAGTTGTTTGATCATCATCTGTTCGTTTTACTTTACTCTTTTTTAATTTTTTCCCTTTTGTATCAGTGTGCTAAAACTGGTCAAAATACTTAAATTAATTTGTGCAAAGTAAATGGGCTTAGTAAACTATCTATGAAGCAATAGCCATGAATGCAAATTTTTCTTGGCTAGGATTACCTGGTTTTAAACTAATTATCGTGAAAGAATTAGGAAATTTTAGAAAGCCATTTAGCATGCTTCCTATTGTTATATTCATGCTAAACTGCAAGAGCAGAGAAATTATAAAGAACAAATATTTTTGTGTTTTCTCAGTTTCAGAGTTTTATTTCTCTCATTTCTTTGGATTTTTCCATGTAAAGCAATTTCCTTAAATGTTTCTTTTATATATGTAGTATATACTGTTGAATTTCTTGCCACTAATGTGGAGTAATGATCCGAAGTTAACAGGTAATCTGAAACTAATTGTAGACAGACTGTTTCAAGTGAACTGTTTCATTTGTCTTAGTGGTCCTTATCTCTTGTCCTTGAAGTATATGCCATGCAAGAGCAAGGCAGTACTGTGAAAAATGTTTTTTTCTTTTTAACATTTTTATGGAATGCTCCAAATTACTGTATTTGTAAAAGTGTCCACATAAGAGATGGAATTTAGTAAATTGTAAAAATATGAAAAAACTGAAAAAATTTGTTTATTATTTTTCATTCTTATTACAGACTAGACATATCCATTCAATTGTATAAATGTTATTTTTACTCTCTGAAAGTACTCTTAAGTGTTAATATAAAATATTAAAAGAGTTGACTGAATAGAAGTACTGTCAAATAATCAGAACATACAGTACTTTAAAAAAGGAAGCAAAGATGTCACAAAAATACTGGTATTTCTTGATAGGTTATATGCAATTAGACAATGACAATCTACATTCAATAACATATAAAAGAAAACAGTAATATCAGCATGTTAGCACATACTGTGTTTTTAAAACTGGCACAAATAAATGTGTTAATATATTTTACAATGATTTGCAAAATAAGAATTGTGATTTCTAAAGATTTATTTATGATTTTTATGATTCAGCATACAAATTTT
Organism: Craseonycteris thonglongyai; assembly: GCA_004027555.1. Taxonomy (NCBI): domain Eukaryota; kingdom Metazoa; phylum Chordata; class Mammalia; order Chiroptera; family Craseonycteridae; genus Craseonycteris; species Craseonycteris thonglongyai. The sequence goes on along the minus strand of PVKE010020469.1, from coordinate 7,631 downwards.
CTATACTAATGCCTGTCTAATATTAATGTAATACTTCCTAAGTTTTTATTTTTAATATTAGTACCTACATAAGCATTTTTCAAAGACTATTTCATCCAGGAAATGTTTACATGAATATTAGTCTTTGAATTAAACATTTATATAAATAGAAGGATTTTACTAATCATTATTTATTTGAATGCCAATTATTAATTATAAGTTTATAATCATACCTTTATTTTGTGCTTTTTATTTTAAATAATTAAAATGTATTTGTGCCTTTAGATTAGCATGACCGCCTTCTTTTTAAAAGAAAAAAGAAAAAAACACATCTGCGATCTTTATTGATATATTTGCATTTATCTGTGACACTGGAAGGATACTGTCATAATAACATTCAGTGAATAAGCTCAAATCAAACTACTTTATCTTGAACACAAAATTTTAAAAGTAAGAAATTATACTGTGTAATTTATTTCCTCTTATGACAGAACAGTTATTTAGATGCACACACAAAATATACTTAATTTGTTCTGTATTACTGTTGTAAACAATACTGTCTTCATATTATTGAAATTGAATTTTACCAGTTGTAAGAAAAACCAACTGATGACATTTTAAAATAGGGTAAATTATTGTGGTGTCACTTGGGTCTACATTATTCCTGTTAAATGTAAGAAAATCACTGGTAAAAATATCTAAACTTAAAAAATAATCTCTTAATTTTCTAATTTAAGAAATACTAGAATAACATATTACAATTATTAAAATTGCAATGTTCTTTTTCATGGAGAATAATGTAAATGCTCAATTTCAATCCCTTAATTAGGTGTTTTTTGTAATCACGTACAGAGTGCTTATTCAACAAACTTATGAGTAGCAGAAAATATTTTTAATGGATTTTTTGCATTCTTTATGTTTACAGAGAAATGATATTCATCTTATTGACTCTTCAAAGCATTTTTACATTTCCTTTCACACTGATATTGCATATTGATATATTAGCATATGCTAAAATTAAACCTTGGAAGGTCAAAGAAATGAGATACTTCAATCCTCAAATGAAAATCTTCCAATAAAGTATTTTACTCATGGGATTAATAATGTCCTGAGATTAAGCAATTAAATGTGTAAATGAGAAAGTTATAAAAGGGCCTACAGGTGGTAGTTGCTGAATAAATATAATTTCCTTCCAGATCCCTTCTCTCCACTTTTTTAAAAATTCCATTTATCTAAGTATATGCAGCTATTTTACTTTATAGAAGAGTGCTAATAGATTATTTCCTCTCATAGACTATTCTATTATATATAATACTTAATATTTATTTGATAATACATTTCATATTTTTAGAAAAATAGTTTTTGTTCACTGTAAGATTTTATGAATGACTTAAAAACAGTGAGTACCATCTCTTTAATTTTTTTTAATACTTTTCAAAATTAGGCCACTTGATGTTCATAATTATTACTATAAAAATTACCCATATATGTTTTATTTGTTTTCCTGAATAGAAAACCCATATCTCTTGGCATTTGGTTTCATCTTTCCTTGGAAAAGAATAATCAAAGCAATGACTATTGGAGCATTTAAAATCACAACCAGGCATAAGACAGTAAGTAGAGGGAAGAAGAGTCTAGAAAAGCAAACTACTCTCTTGTATTTGAATATGTAAGAAGGACTTAGTGTTAGAAGAATTGAACCAGGGATTAGGAATACGACTAGATGAAAATTAAGGCCAATTATAGTGATGCAAAGGAGAAAAGTGAGTGAAATCCAAATGAGAAAGTTAACATGAAACTTATGATTCAACTTTACAAATAAGATTTTTTTAGAGAACCAGTTGCATTATATAAAATAAATGGCACCGTTAAGAGCAAACATTATTGTTCCAATTCTGAAAGGAATGTTCATGGTTTTGCATTTACCTCTAAACTGTGAAGAATACGTGAACTTCTTAGAAATAAAACTTACTAAACTTTTTTTCTCGGTATTGTGAATTCTATGATGTGTTCAGTATGCATTAAAACATATTACCTTTTATTTTCTTTAACTTATATATTCCGTTCAAATTCTATATCCTTACGTTAGCTACCACAAAGTTTTCTTATAGTTTCAATATAGTATGTCCCTATGAAATGCTGTATATATATATATGTCTAAACTGTACAAATTATAATGCAAATGTTGAAGTTTTGTATTTATGAGAGACATTGAAAGTATGGCTTACAGTATATCAGAATTGTCACTCTTCACCATTTGTATATTAATAGTAAAGATAAATTTACTTTAATAAAGTGTTGCATTTATGTTTATTTTGAATAATATCTCTGTGATGAGTGAACTTATGATTTAATGCTTTGAGTTTTTAAATATTTCCGAACATGTCTGTACATATGTAAAAAAACAAACTGCTTTCTGCTATCTTACCTTACCCCGAGTCACAATTTTTTTTATTCTACAGTGCACCCAAGTCAAAGGGTTCAATGAATTAACAGTTAGTGAGGAAACTGGGATGGCTCAGTGGGTTGTATACCAATTTTGCAGCCCTGGGGACCTTGGATCAAATCCCAGCCCTGGCCCATGTGGACCCATATGCTCAACTGAGGTGTGCTTCCCATTCGGGAGGCCCCTAGTTTGGCTCTTGCCCACCCCCGCATTCAGCCCCTGGCTCAAGAGGGTGTGCCTCCCACATGGGAGGCTCCCATCCCAGTTTCTGTCCTGAAATGGCACCCACCCACCTGTGTGGAATGAAACCATGTGGAAAACTGATTTTGTACAACTATGGAGACTTCTGGGCCCTCCCGCTTCTTTCTGTCTCTGTCTCTGTCTGTCTCCATCGAGAACAATGAAATAAATCATTAAAAAACAACAAAAAAGCAGTTGGTAAGAGCAGTAGTTCTTAAAATGTGGTCCTAGTCAGGCATCAGCACCACCTGGGAACATGTTAGAACTGGACGTTTCTGGACCCCACCACCAACCTACTAAACACAAAGCTTCTTGGAGAGAAACTGAGGAGTATTTTAACAAGCCTTTCTGGTAATTCGGATGAACACAGAAATTTGAGCTCCAGTTGGTTGGAGACACGTTCTAAGTGACAAACTAGTATTAATGTCTAATGCATGTTTGTCATTATTATATAGAGTATCTTCTTGCAGAACTGCATGAGTTACAAAAGCAAGAAAGCTAATCATCCCTCACACGATTTTACAAAATAATTTAACATTTTAAAACCAGTGTAAAGTTTAACTTTTTTTTTTTTAATATTTATTTTTATTGTTTTTGACAAAGAGAGAGAGAGAGAGAGAGAGAGAGAGATACAGAGACAGAGAGAAGGGGGAGGACCCCGGACAGTCTCCATAGTTGTACATCATTGGTTTTTCCACATAGTTTCATTCCACAGGTGGGTGCGGGGCTGCACAGGGCAGGAACTGGGCTGGGGTCTCAACCCGGTGAGAACTGAACTGGGGGCACTCCCCAGTTCAGCATATGGGTCCACATGGGCAGGGCCGGGATTCGATCCTCAGTCCCCGGGGCTGCAAAGTGAACACTTAACCCACTGAGCCATCCAGGCTTCCCCGTAACTTTTTCTTAAAATAAAAACAAAATAATAGTATCCAATTTTTGTGAGGGCAATTTTCAATACAAGCCTTAAATTTTTCACAAAGTACATATAGATATAGAATGAAAATAACATTAAATACTATTTGAATGGTTAAAGGAAGGCATTTATATATTGTGCTTCTTCTCTCAGTGTCCTATATTTAATTAAATGAACAGTTTTAATAAAATGCAAAAATACAATAAAGAAGCTAAAACTAATTTAGTCTCTAATAAAGATGAAGATATACCATGTAACCTTGTTATTGTTTTAGCACATTTTTTTTATTTCTTTCTAAACCAAGCCACTGACTACCATAAATATAGATAATGAATGCATGTCTCCTAAGATTCATACCATATATGGAGTCAGCACTTCCAATTTATTTTTAATTTTTTTTCTGAATAAATTCTCAGTATACAAGTTAGAATAGTCTCAAGATATAAAACATGTTCTATTTTATGTAAAATATTTTGTATGTGTACTTATCCTTAGCACAACTTTGCTTCCTACAACAAAATGCATACATTTGGGTATTTTAACTTTTACAGATAATTCATCTTCCAAAGACAGAATTTTTGTGGGGAGGGCATCAGCAAGGTAACTGTCCTATTGGACTAGAGTAATATGAAATTCAATCAATATTTACTCTGACACTTTAGTAATCCATCAGGCTATAAAAGCAGATGTTTTAAATATTAAGATGTCTTAGTATTTGGGAAAAATGATTAACTCAATGATTTAGTTCATACCAATATTACCTCTTCCACCTTCAATTTTCACATTCCCATTGGATCACCTTATCTACCTTTCACCTGTCACAAAATGGTAACTATGATTATCTCTATACCCACCATATTTCAACACTGAATTTGATAAATTATGTTAGACAGCTACTTCATATTCTTTAAAGACAGACTATAAATAAAGACGTTTTTTATTAATAATTTATTAAATTATTTATTAATAGGCTAAGTTTAAGTCCTCAAAAAAGTTGGAAGAATAGTTTTCAAATATTTTATTCTATTTTTGTTTCAGTTATCTCTTACTGAATAACAAGTAAAACTAAAATTTAGTGGCCTAAAACACCAAAAGTATATTATTTTTATGACTACATACATTAACTTGACTCAACTTGGCAATGACTTTATTCTATATGGTGTAATTGAGCTCACTTATGTGGTTACTGGCTGCTAAGAGGGACTATACAAATGGAAGTCCCAATGTGCATATGCTTACTGACAGTCTATTTGCATCACACTTGCAATGTCCAACTGATTAAATAAACTTATGAAAATAAACACATCATTCAGCTGTACACAGAAGCATTGTAAACAATAGCATGATTTATAGAGCACTGTAAACAAATGTTATAGCATAACACCATCTATCCATCTTTCCTCTATCCCCTAATGCTTCATATTCTTTTCACTAAATAAATTCACTCTTCCCAAAGGGTTTCCCAGGACTTCCAAGTTTATTTCATTATGTTATTAGTATCAAACTTAAATTTCACAATTTACTTAACTAAATCAATTCCAGATGCCCATAAGCAGTCACCCCCAGGTGTTCATAAGCCCCAAGGAATTCCCCCAATTGGGAGACAGGACCAGGGTAATAATTATAGAGACTGCTATTTAAAAACAAGGAAGGATAAAATGAGAACATTTGACAGTTACACTGTCTGTAGAAATTTTGAAATTCAAACAATCAAAATTTATTTTTTATCCTGAAGTTTGTTTTGTCAGATGTAAATATGGCTACACCTGCTTTGCTCCAGCTGCCATTTGCTTGAAATTAACAAAAGAAACAAACAGTCAATAGTTTAGTGGTTACCTGAGGGTAAGGAGGGAAGGGGATGATGGAAGTAGGAGGGGACATGAAATATATGGTAATGGAAGGGGAAGTGACTAGTGGCAGTAAGCACACAATGCAACACATAGACGATGTAATATAGAATTGTAAACCTGGATCGTATGTAACTTTTACTAAACAATGTCACCCCAATAAATTTAAAAATTGAAAACAAGGGAAAAATTACTAGTCCCAACTGCCCTCAGCTTGATTTGGATTTCATTCTATCCCCTGGAAGTGATTACTAAATCTGCCATTGTTGGTAGCTCTTAAGGTACATTTTGAAATATTCTTACTTTTCTGTAGGACATTCTCCTTCTTCTTAGCCTGACAAGTTTAGTACCTAGAAATCTATTTTCACTTAAATTCAATCCCATTAAGTTCAAGTTGATACAACTTCTTTAAAGAAACAATGTGAGTTTTTTTATGTATCAAACGATAATTGCAACATTAAACTAAATCCATACAGTCAAATCTCTTCAAGATAGGCAGATCCCTCTCCATGTTAGACTGTGAAATAAAGTGGGTTTGTCTGTTTGTTTGTTTGTTTTGTTTTTAAGATTTACTTTATTGTTTGATAGAGAGAGACAAGAGGGAGGGCCCAGAGTAATCTCCACAGCTGCATGTCATTAGTTTTGACATACTTTCATTTCATAGGTGGATGTAGGGCCATGCAGGGTGGAAACTGAACTGGGGACCTCCCGCATGGGAAGCATGTCCCAGTTCAGCATATGGGTTTGCACAAGCCAGGCTGGGACTCGAACCCCAGACACCATGGCTGCAAGGCAAATGCTTAACCCACTGAGCCAACCTGACATCCTCAAATAAAGTGTTATTGAATAATGTCTTTAAGTATCTTAAAAGGCCACTTATCATTTATTCAATTAAGAATGTCTCTAAAGTATTACCTTAAATTTCTGTTGCCAAAGGACACCATTGATTTGATTTAGATCTCAAAACTGCGTTTTACAGGCAGTAGGCAAATTTGATATGTACCAGGTCTGATGATTAAGTTTGTGAACTTAGCGCCATGTGCTTATGGTGGCAAGCACTATACAAACAACTTAGTAAGGTTTCACAACCTTGGTATATCAGTATCTCACAGTTGTGTTTGTGTTGAAGTGTGACAGGGTCTTGCTGAGTGGTGTTCATTACTGTTGTGTGCTGTCAAAAGAATGTTGGAGTTTGAATTACAGCAATGAACGAATGTTCAATTTCTTGTTCAACTTGGCAAGAATGGAAGTGAAATAAGGGACAAGTTAGTCCAAGTTTATAGGGATAATACCATGAGGAAAACGACAGTTCACAAATGGATTAAACTTTTTTTTTTCATTTTCTGAGGTAAGAGAAAGTGTCATTGATGAAGAGAGGTCAGGATGGACAGCACTGAGCAGAACTGAAGAAAAGATTGCAAATATTTGTTTAATTGTGCATCACAATCACCAGCTGACTGAAAATCATAACAGACCAAGTAAACATTGATGGAGACATGGAAAATCATCCTTGAAAATCTTGGAATAAGGAATATGTGTGCAAAAAATGGTCCCAAAGAAGCTCACTAATGAGCAAAAGCAGAGTTGAACTTTGCCAAGCCCTTCGGGAGGGACAAGATGATGTTTTGGGCATGTTATCATCGGTGATGAAACATGGGTGTACCAATATTATCCTTAAACAAAGTGTGGAAGTACACAATAGGAGTTAGCCAATTCTCCACGACCAAAAAAGTTTCATCAGTACAAATCAAGAGTCAAAACCATGTTGTTAAACTTTTTCCATATCAGAGGTATTTTTCATTATGAATTTGTACCAAATGGACAAACTGTCAGCCAAGTTTATTCTTTGGAAGTGCTGAAAAAGCTGCATGAAAAAGTTAAGACAAAAACAACCAGAACTTTTTGCAAACTCATGGCTCTTGCATCACAATCACACACAAGCTCACACAGCACTGGCTGTGAGAGTTTTTAGCCAATATGGGAGATAACTAAAATTGAAGAGTAATTTGCAAGTATCTTTAAATACTTATTAAAAGCAAAAATGAAAATTAGAATAAGTGTTGTGGGTGTGTTCGAAGAAAGAAAGATACTTTTCAAAACACCATGCTTCAAGAATTGCCTGGGGCCTACCTCAAAATATTAGTAAAAAATGCATACTTCTATAAGGTTTACTTTTTTTTTTTCTTGATTCTTTTTTTTTTTTTTT
>PVKE010020468.1:0-27465 GCA_004027555.1 Craseonycteris thonglongyai | reverse complement strand
GGGAGGGAGAGAGGGAGGGGAGGTGGGAGAGGACACCAGCATTATGGACACACTCAATGGTTTGGTGTTTACCTGGAGAGGAGGGAGATGGGGGGATGGAGAGTTGTGGGGGGAGGGGGGAGTGGGCACCAGATATATGGTGTTGGAGGGGGACCTGATTCTGGGAGCTGGGCACATAATGTGATGCATGGGTGATGTGATGTGGAGTTGTACATCGGGAAACTAATTGTTACCAACCAATGTCACCCCATTAAATTTAACAATAAAATATAATAATATTAAAAAAAAAGAAGTTGTGGTACATTTATACAATGGAATACTACTCAACAATAAGAAAAAATGAAATACAGCCATTTGTGACAACATGGATGGACCTTTGAACCATCTTATTAAGCAAAATAAGTCAGACTGAAAGAATCAAGAATCATGACCTCACTCATAGGTAGAATATAAAACTGAAAGTAACAAAAAAACAAAAACTCATGGAGACAGTCAGTAGTTTAGTGGTTATCTGAGAGTAAAGGGAAGGAAGGTAGGAGAAGGTTGGTGGGTAGGAGGGGGCATCACATATATGGTGATGGAAAGAGAGCTGACTCTGGGTGGTGAGCACACAGAGCAATGCATAGATGATATGATGTAGAATTGTACACCTAGAACCTATGTACTTTTTACCAATCAATGTCAACCCAATAAATTTAACAATAAAAAAAACTTATACTATGGCACTAAAACAGAATTCCAATAAACCATCTGAAGAAAGAATGTGGCCTGAAAAGTGTTTGAATCTAAATCAGCACTGGAAATATCTCTCTTACATGGCCAAAGAGACTTGGAAAGAGAGCTGACTCTGGGTGGTGAACACATATTGTAACACATAGATGATGTAATGCAGAATTGTACACCTGGAACCTATGTAATTTTTACTGACCAGTGTCACCCTAATAAATTTAACAATAAAAAAGGTAGGGGAGGGGGACTTGGTAGATGTGTTTAATTTAAGTATTTTGAGATGAGGAGATAATCCTGATCATCTAAGTTGAACCCAACGTAATCACAAAAGTCCTTAAAGGTGGGGCAGGGGGAGGAAGGCAAGAAAGTCAGAGTTTTGAAGGTGCTATGTAGATGGCTTTGAAGATGGAAGAAGGTGGCCGTCAGCCAAGGAATGCATGTGGCCTCTAGAAGCTGGAAAAGGCAAAGAAATGGATTTTCCTCTCATGCCTCCAGAAGGAACACAGCCCTGCCAACACCTTCATTTTAGCCTACAGGAACTCATTTTAGTCAGAAATGTTGTTTTCATAATTTCATTATTAGGGATTATCACAATTTAATATTTTCCACCATATCTTCTATTTTTCTTACTAATTTTTGTTCACTTGATCTGTTAATTTCTAACAGTTTATTAAAATCCTCAACTATAATTGTAGGTTTGTCAATTTATCCTCATAATTCTGTCCATTTTTGCACTGCATATTTTGATGCTGTGCCTTGAGCCAATTCATGATTGGGTTGGCCCTATTATTATGTAATTTCTCTATTATTGCTCTATTATATAAATTCTCTATTATATATTCCTCTATATTAAATTTTCCATTTTACCCTATTAGTGCCCCTTGCTCTAAATTCAATTTTGACTTATATTAATATTTTTGCACTCGCAGAACACAGTACTTGCCCGGCTTGTTTCCCCCTCAACACTCATCTCAATATGCAAGGACTGTCTGATGAAAAGCCCTGTGGTTGACTGAGGGCTCTTTTCTGGCCATGGTAAAACGTTCTACTTATCCACAAGGCAAGAACCAGGGAGCTAATGTTCCCAGAGTCAGAGCTCAACAATGACATCTGGGGAGTTGCTCAATAAACACCCGTTTCCTTGTGCCTCAGGTGGATAGTTCTCAGGCGCAGTCTACAATGTCTCCCAGAGCTCCACAGTGGGACTGAGCTCCAGTAGCCCATGATGGTAAGTGGCTTATGAGACATCTTTGAATGGCTTCCTTCTCTTCCTTTCCTCATGTCTCCACTTCTTTAGTGGTGTTTCCTAGGATCACCTCCCAAATAAACTACCTGTGTGAATCCTTGTATCTTGGTTAATACATTCATAGGTGTATTTTCCACCCTACACTATAAATATTTTGTGTTTCTTCAGGCTTTTCAATTGTGAGAAGCATATAGCTGGCTTTTAAAAAATCCAATTTGAACATTTTTGTCTGTTAAAATTTTAATCCAGAGTATTGACCAACTACTCCCAAGACCAAATGTGGCCTGAAATCTGTTTTTGTATGACTTGCAAGCTAAGAATGGTTTTCAGATTTTTAAGTAAAAAATGCTGACACTGTGTATGACTCATAACATCTAAAATATTTATTATCTGGTCCTTTACAGAAAAATTTGCCAACCCCTAAATTAACCACTCACATTTATTATGATTGCTGACATATTGTATATATTTCTAAAACACTTGTATTTTTAATTTCCTTCGCAATTTTCTCCTTTTCTGTTTTTTGTTGAGTTAATAAAGGTTTTGATCCTCCTGTTTCTCCCTTCTGTTTAGAAACTACAGATTCTATTCTTTTGGTTATTACCATTATATATTTTAAAATATAATCCTACCCATACCTTTTTTAAGAAAAATCTAGAGTTGTTTAGTGTTTTACCTCCTTCCCATTGCATACTTCATTTTGGTATTCAGAGTCTCAGTTTTATCTTTTTATAAATTACACCAAAACCTTTCTCACAGTCAGTAGTTAATATACTATCTTTTATTTCTATCAACATCCATGCTCACAGTTACCTTGTATTCCACATTTTCCTCTGGGTTCATTTTTTAAAGATTTATTTTTATTGATTTTGACAGAGTGAGAGAGAGAGAGAGAGAGAGAGAGACAGAGACAGAGACAGAGACAGAGACAGAGAGAAGGGGGAGGGCCCAGAGCAGTCTCCATAGTTGTACATCATCGGTTTTTCCACAGTTTCATTCCACAGGTGGGTGAGGGGCTGCACAGGGCAGGAACTGGGCCCGGGTCTCACCTTGGTGATAACTGAACTGGGGGCGCTCCCCAGTTCAGCATATGGGTCCACACAGGCTGGGGCTGGGATTTGATTTTTGGTCTCTGGGGCTGCAAAGTGAGCACCTAACCCACTGAGCCATCCCGGCTTCCCCTGGGTTCATTTTTTTTTAAGTACATCCTATAGAGAGTCTATGATTGATTAATGGTCTAAATATTTGTGATGATGGAAATACTTATTTATGCACTTTTAATAATTTTGCTGAGGAGAAAATTCTAGGTTGAGAGTTAATTTCTCTCAGGTCATGAAGACATTACTGTCTTCTTCCATCTCTTGTAATAATGACAAGTCTGCTGTCAGTCTCTTGAGTGCTCCTATGCATGGAATCTGCCTTTTACCTCTGATAGCTTATAATATTTTCTCTTTATTCTTTTTTTTTTTTTTTTTGACAGAGAGAGAGAGAGAGAGAGAGAACTGAACTGGGGGAGCTCCCAGCTCAGCATATGGTTCCGCAGGGGCGGGGTCTGGGACTCGATTCGCGGTCCCCGAAGCTGCAAAGCGAGTGCTCAACCCACTAAGCCATCCCGACTTCCCCTCTTTATTCTTGATATTGTTCAATTTTACTATATTGTATACGTATTTTTATTCATCCTACTTGCTACTAGTATACTTTTAATCTGATGACTCATGTTATCCTAAAATTCTAGGATATCTCAGCTTCTCTCTCTTCAAATCATGTTCCTCATTCCCTCGTCTGTCACTCCTATTAGGCATATCCTGGAGAATTTGTGTCCCTTCCTATCAAAATCCATACTATTGTCCACGGTATTGTGCTGATATTTATCCATCATTTTAAATCAAAAATAAGATAAAATATATATAGTATAGTGCTTAAGTATTATTTTCTTAAAGAAAAATCCTAAGTCAAAAATGCATTGTTGGAGAAAGCTGGGATGGCTCAGCAGGTTAAGCGCTCGCTTTGAAGCCCCTGGGACAAAGGATTTATTCCAGGCCCCAGCCCATGAGGACCCACATGCTGAACTGGGGTGTGTCCCCAGTTCAGTTCTTGCCGGGGCCTATGTGGGAGGCTCCTGGCCCAGTTCCTGACCTGTGCAGCCCTGTGCCCACCTGTGGAGTGAAACTATATGGAAAACTAATGTCAACTATGGAGACTGCTCTGGGCCCTCCCCCTTCTCTCTGTCTCTGTTTCTCTCTGTCAAAAATTAGTAAAATAAATCTTAAAAAAAAAAAATGCATTGTTACATTATTTTAAACTGGGGGCATTTAGACAACAATATTATCACAAAATATCATGTATTACACCAAGGATAAAAATATAATTGCACATTGAAGTTAATAAACTAAAATTCATAAATATTCTTGAAATTTGAAATTTATAATTGATCATAACACTATTATCCACATCTATGGTTTCTAACTAGTTATGTGAATTCTCTAATTTTGCATCCCAAAGTCACTAAAAAATTTTATAGTAGCATATACCTGTTCTACTGTGTGTATTTACATGTATATTACACTTCTGCAGTAAAATAACACCCTGCAACAGCCCTTACTTGCTTGAGGTTTTTTTTAACAATTGTTATTTCACAACAATTTTCTACCTAATAATTATCACAGTCTGATATGTTGTTTATTTGTCAGCCTTTTTCCTCTAAAATGTCAGTTCCGTGAAGATGGAGGCTTACTTTGTTTTGCTCATTACTGTACTGCTGGAACATTTCCTTGCATATAGTAGCTACTTAAATAGTTATAAAGTGAATGGTAAGCTCACTTATTTCTACATGTTTCAGGTCTTAATTCAAGTTAAAAAGAAGCAAGAAAGTGACTTCAATAAAAACATGCCAGAGGAACATTGTAGGTATGTTTTAGGCCCAGATGGATATCATAGAGATTGAGGAGCGAAGATGGTAGCACACATTTTCTGGTCAAAATGGCATTGTAGGTAAATACTGCATTTGCCTCCTCTCATGACCACATTGAAATTACGATTAAACTATAGAACAACCATCATTGAGAATCACCTGAAGTCTAGTTAACTAAAAGTCTTACAATTAAGGGTATAAGAAGCTACCTCAAGACTGGTAGGAGGGGCAGAGATGCAAAAAGGGCTGGTCCCATGCCTGCATGTGGCAATTAGGAGGGGTGTCTCAACTGCAGAGGTCTCCCCGGAGGAACAAGGGGTCCCAACTCCATACCAGGCTCTCTAGCCCAAGTTCCAGTGCCAAGTGGAGAAGTGCCTGTGACTTCTGGCTGTGAAAACAGCCACTATTGTGGCTGAGTGACAGACAGGGCTGCTGGAGTCCCAGCCACTGCTCTTAGAGGGCGTGCACACAGATGTCCTCACTGACAGACTCATTTGTTCTGAGCTCCAGGGCTGGGGCAACAGCTTGAAGGGCACTAGGGACATATGGGGAGGAACTGAATTGTCTGGCTTCAGGGTAAGGGCTAAAGGGGCAGCTTTTTCTCAGACCAGAAGTGCTGCAGAATCCATTATTTCTTTGTTGAGACCTTCTGTCCCAATGTGCAGATGCAGGTGGGCACCATATCTGAGTCTCCAACAACCTGGCTAATACTGCTCACCCCATCCTGGTGACTTCCTAAAACCTTGCCCCACCCAACTTTCAGGCAACCCCAAGCTGCTTCCAGTGGTTTTTCTATACAAATGGCCTGTTTTGACACATGCTGCTGATTTTCCTAAAGTCTCTCAAAGCTTCACGAACCTCAAACAAGCAGCAGCTGAACTCAGCATGCCCTATACCTCTGGCTGAACAGCCTCAAGCCTGGCACTAGTGGCAGCAGCCTCAGTTTGTGGCTTGGCCTCTCGACGCAACTCCAAGGCCGGCACAGGTAGCTGTCATCTGTGGATTTCTTCTGGCTCACACTAGGTGGCCCTGGGCAGGGAACAGCTACAGCTGAACTAGGCCTGTGGAGAGGCCCCTCTCAGGAGGCCGTGGGGCTAGTACACCCAGTGGCTGGCTCTTGACCAAGCCAGAGAACCACTCGGCCACCTCCAAGGACAGCACACCCAAAGGGAAGTCTGGGCAGTTACCAGACCCCTGCTGAGGAGACTGGTCCCTAGTGTCAGCCCCTGCACAATAGCTCCTCCACTGTAGTCACAACCAGTCCTCACAACCAATCAGCCTGAGAGTCAATCCCTCCCACTGATGTGCAAACTGCAACCAAGACTCAGCTACAACAAGAGAGCATGCACACCCACAAAAAGGAACATACCTGAAGCACACAGCTCAAGATACCAGGGAGACTGCACCACTGAGCCCCACAAGACCCTTACTATGAGGGCGGGCTAATAAATTTTGCTTCCACTGTAATCTCTGTTTTTTTACATTAGACATATTTGGATATAACCAGTTCTGTGTAGTCACATATTCTCTCCCCTCCATCAAGCTTGACCTAGCACACATAGATACATATCAAAATGAAAGAGTGTTCATCCAATCTGCATCAAAATGCAAGTGTTCAGACCAAAAAATAGTCAACGTGACCTTCCCAACCAAGACCTCAATTTTGAATTTTTTCAGCTGAGCTGATCCCTTATGGCAGTGTTCCATGGACTGCCTTTTGTTCTTGGAACCACAATGACGGACCCAAGTTTCATCACCTTTCATGATCTTCTTTAAGAAGTCCTCACCTTCTTTCTCAAAAATTTCAAAAAAATTGGAGAAACTTTTTCCACTGTTAAGAATTCAGTAACAACATGCTATTTGAACTGACTGTCTGAACACTGTTTCATTTCAATGTGTACTGGGTGAGAAATGTGAGCATCTGTGTGTGCAAGGCCAAGAATGATGGAGGGGGACGTCATGTGACTAGACAGAACCAGTTATATCCAGAAACGTCTAATGTAACAAAAAATATTATATTGGAGGCAAAATTTATTAGCCCACCCTCATACATAAGGCTACTCTACAAAGATCAGAAGACATAGCACTTTTAATACATAGAGACAAACTTAGGGAGGCAGCCAAAATGAGGGCACACACACACACACACAAAAACCCATATCTCAAATGAAAGAACAGAACAAAGCTTCAGAAAAAGAACTAAACAAAATGGAGAAAAGCAATCTACCAGATGCAGAGTTCAAAACACTGGTTCTAAGGATATTAAATGACCTCAGTGAGAACATCAACAAAGAAATGGGAAACATGATAACAAAGATAGAAAACTTTAAAAAGAATCAGTTAGAAATGAAGAAAACAATAACTGAAATAAAGAATACATTAGAGGGAGTCAACAATAGATTACGTAGATGAAGCAGATAATCAAATCAATGATTTAGAAATGAAGGAGGCAGAAAACACCCAATCAGAACAGAAAAAATAAAAATAAAATGAGGATAGCTTAAGGGGCCTTTGGGAGAACATCATGCATACCAATATTCACATCATAGGGGTACCAGAAGGAGAGAGAGCAAGGAATTGAAATCCTATTTGAAGAAATAATGAGGGGGAAGCCGGGATGGCTAAGTGGGTTAAGCACTCACTTTGCAGCCCTGGGGACCGAGGATCGAATCCCGGCCCTGGCCCGTGCGGACCCATATGCTGAACTGGGGTGTGCCCCAGTTCAGTTCTCACCGGGGCAAGACTCCGGCCCAGTTCCTGCCCTGTGCAGCCTCGTGCCCACCTGTGGAATGAAACTAAGTGGAAAAGCCAATAATGTACAACTATGGAGACTGTTTGGGGCCCTCCCCCTTCTCTCTGTCTCTGTATCTCTTTCTCTCTCTCTGTCAAAAACAATAAAAATAAATCTTTAAAAGAAATAATGAGGAAAAATTTCTCTAACCTGGCAAAGGAAATAGATATACAAGCCTAAAAAGTATAGAGAGTCACAAACAAGATGAACCCAAAGAGCCCACACCAAGACACATCGTAATTAAAATGGTAAAGGTTAAAGACAAAGAGAGACTCTTAAAAGCAGCCAGAGAAAAGCATTATTATAGTTACCTACAAGGAAACTCCCGAATAAGACTGTCCAATGTTTCCTCAAAAGAAACTTTGTGGGCCAGAAGAGATTGGCATGAAATATTCAACGTGATGAAAAGCAAAGATGTATAGCAAAGATGAGTGTACCCAGCAAAGCTATCAATTAGTATCAGAGAAGGGATGAAGAATTTCCTAGACAAGAAAAAGGTAAAGGAGTTCATCAACATCAAGTCAGTATTACCAGAAATGTTAGAGACACTCCTTTAAAAAAGAAAAATAAGATAAAAATATGAATAATGGGGAAGCTGGGATGATGGCTCAGCAGGTTGAGTGTTCAGCTTGCAGCCCCAGGGTCCGAGGATGACATCCCGGCCCCAGCCCATGTGGGCCCATATGCTGAACTAGAGTGTCCCCCCAGTTCCGGTCTCACCAGGCAAGTTTCCCATGTGGGAGGCCCCCAGTTTGGCTCCCACCCTGGGCATGCTTTTCATGTAGGAGGCCCCCGGCTTGCAGGGGTGTACCTCCCATGCAGGAGGCCCCCAGCCTAGGTCCTGCTCTGTGCAGCCCTGCGCCCACCTGTGGAGTGAAACCATATTAAAAACTGATGATGTAAAACTATGGAGACTGCTCTGGACCCTCCCCTTCTCTCTCTCTCTCTCTCTCTCTCTCTCTCTCTCTCTCTCTCTCTCTCTCTCTCTGTCAAAAACAATAAAAAATAAATCTTTAAAAATATGAATAATAAAATGCCAATAATTACATATCTAACAACAATTTCTTTCAATGTAAATAAATTAAATGCTCCAATCAAAAGACAGGTGGTTGAATAGATAAGAAAACAAAACCCTTACATATGTTGCCTATAAGAGACTTCCTTCAGATGAAAAGACACAGACAAAGTAAAAGTCAAGGATGGATAAAGATATTTCATTGAAATGGAAATGAAAAAACAAAGTTTGGATAACAAACTTATACTAGACAAAAATAGACTTTAAACAAAGGCTATAACAGGGACAAAGAAGGAGTCAGTAATTCCACTTCTGGGTATTTTATCTGAAGAAACCCAAACACTACTTCAAAGAAATATGTACATACATATGTTCATTGCAGCATTATTTACGACAATCAAGATAAAGAGGCAACCTGGGTGTCCAACAATGGATGAATGAATAGAGAAGAGGTGGTACATACGTGCAATGGAATATTACTTGGCCATAAAAACAAGTAAAATCTTGCCATGTGCAGCATGAATGGTTCAACACAAATGGACCTAAAGATTATTGTGCTAAGTGGAGGAAGTCAGACAGACAAAGCCAATGCCATAGAATTTCACTTATACAGGGAATCTAAAAAC
Source organism: Craseonycteris thonglongyai (assembly GCA_004027555.1). NCBI lineage: Eukaryota > Metazoa > Chordata > Mammalia > Chiroptera > Craseonycteridae > Craseonycteris > Craseonycteris thonglongyai. The sequence continues at coordinate 18,147 of PVKE010020468.1, read as the reverse complement.
AAAACAAACAAACCAAACAAATTCATACATACAGAGAACATTTCAATGGTTGCCAGCTGGGAGGGGCTATCAGGGGGGCAGGTGAAAAGGGGGAAGGGAGTAAGAAGTACAAATTGGCAGTTACAAAATAGTTATGGGGGTGTAAGGTAAAGCATAAGGAATATGGTCAGTAATATTATAATAACTATATATAGTGTCAGGTGGGTGCTAGATTAGGGCGATCACTTTGTAAGTTATAGAAATGTCTAATCACTATGTTGTACACCTGAAATTAATATAATATTGTATGTCCACTGTAATTAAAAACTAAAAAATGTATTAAAAAAAGGATGGCAGAACAATCTAGGCAATGCCACCAGTCAAGGATGCAAACAGGGCACTTGTTCTGGACATAGCCTGGGTTGACTGGAAAGAGAGAAGATAAGAACGCTAGCCATATGGTTGAGAGTTTACTAACTCCATCATGATTAGGCCTGGATGCTTAGATACAGCACATAAAAAATCTGGTCGCTGGCTGCTCCAATGGAAGTACAGTACAGGGTATGTCCTTCAACAGACCCCACTTACAACCGAACTCCTCGTGGAGCAGACAAGGTCCTTCATAGTCTCAAAGGCGAGCTTCTCTATCATCACTCCATGGCAGTTCTACTCCCTACTCCCACCACCGTAAACTACCAGTATTCAAATTTCTCTGAACTGCATCTTTTTGCTTTTCACGGGCTTTGGCCTAATGCTTCTCTCCTTCATAGAGTATCTCACCTTCCCTCCATACCTTCACTCTCCCTTAAGTCTCCTGCCTCTCTGTATGCATCCTAGAGGTTTTCACTTCAATATGTGAGTTCATGGGAAAAGGTTTCTGCTCCCTAATATCAGGTAGAGCAACTTTCTAGTGTGCCCCTATAGTACTCACTTAGTCCTATAGAACGCTTATCATACAGTTTTGAAATTTCCATTTGTCACGGTTGTCTCCCCAACCAAGCAATGTGCTATTCAAGGGCAGGGTCTAGGTTATGTTCACAGATGAATTCCAGGCCTAGCACAGCTGACATATAGAGGGTACTTAGAAAATGGTTACGGAATAAATGATGAGTAAAGAACGATGGATGAATGAACATGAACAGGTCCAAGAAGGCCACTGAGTCATAGGCAGCCTAGGGAAGCATGGTTATGCAGTTGGTTAAGTCTGAGACCCAAAGAAAAGGTTATGTGCTTAGCTTAAGGAGTCAGGGGCTCTTTACAGGAGAGAGGGAGGCCTTGGTATCACAGCTGAGTCATGTTAAGCAAGGTTAAACTAAAGTCAGGTTAAGGCTGGGCAGGGTAAAATGGTAAAGTACACAGCCCGTCTATGGAAATTGCAGCCTTTTCTTTCTAATGCTTTCCCCAACCCCTGCCTTGGTAGTCTTTTATTTAAGCTGATTCCAGATACCGAACTCTGTCCTACCATTTCTCCTTTCTAGAACACCAGCTCTCTAGCCATCTTATTTGTGAAATCTTAGGCACTGACAGATGAGGAAGGAGTCATGGATATTTTAACTACGGGATGGTCTCAGAGACTCTGGCAGTATAGCCCATAAAAAGCTACTCACTCTGCTACTAGTCAGGTGGGCTTGGGCTTCATCACTCATTACGTGGGGAATCATAGAGCTTCTCAGAAGCACACAAAATTAGCCTGAGAGAAGTGCTGATGTGTTAAAGAGGTAGTGCCAGCTAAAATTTCAGTGGGTTGGATCTGCTCTTTAATGATACACAAATCACGTGCATATATTTTTCACCAATCGGAATCTATTCTTTCTCTTTTGAGCCATCTGTTCTCTGTGCTTTGTTTCCTGTAATTAAAGGAAGACCTTGAAATTATATCTTTTCAATCTTACATCCTCAGAAATCTATACTGATACTTTAATAAAGGGAGTCATTTCTCATTGCTCTCCATGACAAAAGCGTGTTTGGGTATACTAATGCACTCATAATAAATCTATACAGCATACAACAGAGCAAGTCCTGGTAGTCTGTTATTTACAATAATTGTAGATTGTGAGGGGACATTTTAAAGAGAAGCTTACAAGTTAGTTGTACTTTCTGGTAGTAATTACCTCCCACAAACATGACTCATTTTGGCAGTTCAAATGCAAGAGTTGGGTGTCCCAAAATCAACAGTCTTATAAATAAATCTCTGAATCATCAACTGAATGCACAAATGTTTAAATACGTCTCCCCGATCTCACAGACAGCTTTAAATGTAAGATTTTATGCGTTAAAATACCTTATCAAAACAGTGAAAACAAAAACCAACAACAACAACAAGCAAAGATTATGGAGGTCTCTGCACACCAGAGAAGTCGCTATTCCCTTGGGAAGATGGAAACAACAGCAACCAGGGGGTTAAGTGTGTGTTTCCTTCAATTTTGGAGGAGAGGTTGCTATTTGATCTAATGCAACCCATTTGTTTTATTTTTTAAATAATACTCACACAGCAGATTTTATGGTAACAGAATAGTGTTGCTTTTGGGTGGGACCGCCCAGGCATCTTGTGAGTAATAGAACATATAACTGAAGAAATGTAGCTGGGTCAGAGAGGACTGTTAAAGAAGAACCATTCACACCAGAAGAAAATACTCTTTTTTTTTTTTTTAAATGCTCGCTCAACAAGATTGTGTATCTCCATGAGCTTTGGCCTTCCAATCAGTGAACCATTTTAAAAATATTATAAAAAGCACACTTTGAAAGTATTAACAGAAGTTTAAGTGCTAACATCATCCACCCACTAGATTCATTATTTTGTGACGTCCTAAAGTTTTATTTATATCTGATTAAAAATGGAAGTACATTAGAAGTCTCTGCTCTATTCTCATCATATCCAAGTATTTCATCATATTATATCAATCACCTGCATGAGTCTAAAATTTATAGTCAGAATTCTAGCATCTGTATTTAAAATGTGATAGCACAGGTCAATATACATATGGTTCTTTTTTTCCTGTTCAAAGTAGCCACATGGCAGCCAACTTCTCAATGAATCCTACAGAACGTCCAGTATCAAAACAGAACTGTTTTTGCTGAAATTTTTTCAGTATTTTTCTGAATTTAATGTTTATTTTGCTCCTACTTATTTTCACATCTTCAGCTGCTACTGTTGCATTCCCATTTCTTGGAAGGACTGGAGGAATATAGGTAGGCTTCCTCTGTGGCCAAGGGGAAAAATGCCTGCCAAGAATGCTGAACTTCTGGTGAAGCTCACTGACAACTACAAAAGGGACGAAGTGCAATAAATAAGAATGTTGGTGCACACAAATGAATAGCCAGCCAATGGCAATGGCATTTTGTGGAGAAATCTGATATCATATAATAACACTAGTACATCTAGACATCCACGAGCATAGTAAAATGCCTCCAAGGGCATGCAGCAATTCTGTGGTTAGGTGAGGACCAACCCAAAGCTCACTTTGTCCCAAAATAATCATGACAAAGAACTGGTATGGGTTGCATGTATTAGACTCCCTGTGTACACCTCAGGATCACAGACAAGCAACATTTTTTCACCTGGCTCTCATTAAAAGTCCTTGGAACAAGAGGGGAAAGTCAGGCACATACAGTGTGTTCTCTTGAATGCAGAATGATCATCTGCCACTGACTCTCAGACTCACAGTTCGGAGAAGATGGGACAAATCCCCTCTATACATCCCCTGGGGATAATTCCAGTGCCCAGGGTATTACCTCTGGTCAGGAAGAGTTTAAGTTTGGAGGGATGGGGAAGAGACAGAGGAGGTAGTTTGGAGAAGGTCCATGACATGCCCATTCTCAAGCCACTTTTTAAACAAGCGTAACTGATGGCTAAGGATGTGCTCTGAGCCTAAATAAGCCTCTGGGTAGAAGAAAAGTTGCCTGTGGCAGATCAGAAGCGACTGGGGTGAGGCCCGAGGACGCTTACTGACACTACAATCCCCAGGTTCTTCTGCTAGGGGATGAGTGAGGTGGTAGCAAATCCTTTTGACTTTAAAAATAGAACCAAACTGCCTCCTTCTCTCCTCAACTAAGGTAGGTTGTCTCACATAGATGTGCAGTTAATCAGGGGGCAGAATTTGTTTATGGAGAGTTCCCTCCCTCCCTGCTTTATAATATAGTTTTTTGTTTATTTAATCCTAGAGGAAACCAATCAAAGAGAATGTAAGAATGCATCTTTAGGAGTAAATGGGATAACTCTCTTTTGCAAATATTATTGCTATTTTCCAGAATGGGAAAACTGGGTAATAGAAAGATGCTAACTTATTCCACATTTACATTCCCTCAGGACCTCTCCCCACTCCAGCGTCACCAGCTGTCCTGCGTTGCCTTTGCCTGGGCTCCGTCCGGGGCTTCAGTGTGACAACCCGCGCATGACCACCGTGGGCTGGCTGCGTGCCACTGTGTCACATCCACACTGGAGCTGTGTGGAATGAGTCCCATGGGATGAAACTTTAACCGATGAAATAGGAGGGCAAAGCCTTCCTTTTCCTACCCCTGGACTGACTGACTGGAGATGCGGTTCACACACCTCAGAGGACAATACGGTGCACAGAGCAGCAGACAACTAGACAACGCCTTCCTGTATTGGCTCTCTCTCCTTCCTTGTCCCTCACGTTGCCTCCTGGGGCTACACCCCCTCATAAATTTATGTCTTAAAATTTAAGTCCATAAATTTTTTTATGGAAAAAGCCAGGTTAAGACACACTTTTACAGGAAAAAGATTATTCTGTAGTTTACTTGGGGAAAAAAATCATCACAAGAAATGTTTAATTCTTTTACAAAATGTAAAACATGATAAAGGACTGGCCCAATCAAACATTGATACATATTATAAAACCGTAATGATTAAATTAGTGTACTCTCCATGCAAAGAAAATGAGGCGGAAATGAGAATAACTCGGATTTAGATGCCCGCTGTGTTTCTGACCCTGTACTATGCACTTCACGTGAATTATCTCAATCTCACAACCGCCCTGTTTAGTAGACATCATTTATGTCATCATTTTCTAAATTAAAGTAAATAACCTGAAGCCTAGAAGCTTTCCCAGATTTACCCAACTCGTACGTGGCAGAGACAGGATTTGAAATTTTTAATAATAGCGGAGTATATAGTAATATTTAGTGAAAAATAAGAATACAAAATTATATATACAACTCACAGATGATAAAATGTTAAAATGGATAAAAAGATTACAAAAAAAGTAGGTTACCTGATCTGAGTCTCTAGTCTCCCACTGACTCTGTAGCCCCCCTAAGATCCTGCCAATAAATTCCTTTTGCCAGAATTTGTAACCAAATAAATAAATAAATAAAATAAATCACACTCTTAGCTGTTTCCAGATTGGGATTAAGAGCAACTTTTTTGTTTCTTTGTAACTTTTTGTACCCTGGTAGTCCTACACAAGAAGACTATAAGTTTCCTGGAGTCCCTTTAGGTGTGGTCATATGACCCATTTTGGCCACTGGAGTATGGGCAGTAAGTAGTGCACGGTGCCACTTGCAGGCCTGGCCCTGAATGGCTACAAAGGATCTAGCTGATGATTCATCCCAAAGGACTCCCAGGAGGCAGGGCAGCCACTAGATGAAAGAGGTTAGATCCCTAGTTGCTGCTAGAAGAAGAGCAACCAACAGGTAGGACCATGACATAAATAAGAAATAAATCTTTCCTTGTGTTTATTTCTTTGTTAAGCTCCTGAGCTTTGGGGTTGTCTGTGTAGCAGTCATTTTAATTACCTTAAATACATGCACTTGCCATTCTTTAAAATAAAAAGTAATTCAGACAAAGTAAAGCAATGTTAATTTTTTGGCTCAAGAAGTCCAAATTTAGCCAGTGGCTGTTTAAAAACTCTCTTGAAAATCTATGAACTCCACTTAAAGTACTAATAACAATTACAACAGTAGCAACAACAATAACCTCAGGTGTAAAGCTTCATAAATTTTGGTAATCACATACCGTCATGTAACTATAATTAAGATCTACAACATTTCAATCACCCCTAAAAGTTTCCTTGTGTCACTGTGTGTTGATCACCTCACCAGGACTGGGCCACACGCAACCAGTGACCTGCTATGCTACATTTTGCCTTTTCCAAAGTTTCATATATGAGGAATCACACAGTACATTATCTTTTGTGCTCAACTTCTTTTGCTTAACCTAATTGTTTTAAGATTCATCCGTGTTGCTGCATATATGAACAACTGACTCCTTCCATTGCTAAGTTCCCCTTATGGTCAGTATGGAGGCCCTGAGTTCTAGTTGTGTACCACTGCCCGGTTAGAGACTACACTCCCCACATGTGGCTGCACATTAAATTCACTTCAGAGGGAGGTGAGCAGAAATAAAGTACGTGATTTCTGTATTACCACCTTAATAGCAAGTTGTCCTAAATGTTTTCTTCCTGATGGCTGAAAGGTGTGATGACAGAGCAGTCCTGGAAGCCACATGCTGAGCAACCCCGCCCTCACCCCATTAGCGGGACACACTCACCTGTGGACTGCTGCAAGCGAAGTAAACACTTTCTATCATTTAAGCCACTGAATTTTGGATCTCTTTGTTACAGTAGTTAAGTAATTAGCCAAAAAAATGGACTCCCCATGAATCAGGGACTATTTTTTATTCATCTCTGTAACCTCACTATGACTTAGCTTAGTGGCTTATATTGAATAAACTTTCAGTAGCTATTTATTGGAATAAACATTGAATAAATGAATGAATTCCATATATGTGTACTGTAAGCCCTCAGGAAATATTTTAAAACTTAAACAAAATTTCACATGACTTTTATTTTTTCAGTGATATCAGATAAAATATGTCCTGCCAGATTTGGCCTTGACACATCACAATATGCCTAAAATTAAAGTTGGTAATGTAAAAAGTTCGGAAAATGAAATGACTCTTAAAGATAACACCTATATATAATGCTTTATTTTTTCAGTTATTAAAGTATTTTTATGGAATTTTAAAATAATATGGTCATAGGTAATATATGAATTAGCCATTTAAACTAATTTTACACCCAAATTTATACTTTGTTCTTTCCAAGAAAAGTTACCAAATTCCAAATCAGCTTAAACATTGCTATGAGTGATCAACTAGCAACATGTGCTTCATAAAAGGGAACCATATGAGTCAAAGAGCTAGATCACCCACTGACACAAACCTGATTCCATGCTGACAAAATCAGTCTAAATGATGTGTAAACCCCTTCCTTCATTCCTTGCAAAAATTAGCTGTGTGAAAAATGTAATTATTTTTAAAATGCGCTATAGATTAAACAATGGGTAAAAGAACTGAATGGACACTTTTTCCAAAGAAGACATGCAAACAGCCAACAGGTACATGAAAAGATGCTCAATATCCCTACTCATCAGGGAAATGCAAATCAAACCACAACAAGATACCACTTCACACCTGTTAGGACAGTTACTATTAAAACAACAACAACAAAATAAGTTGGCAAGGACATAGATAAAAGGGAAGCCTTGTGCATTGTTGGTGGGAATGTAAACTAGTGTAGCCACTATAAAAAACAGTATGTAGGTTCCTCAAAAAATTAAAAATAGACTTACCATGTGACCCGTCAGTTCTACTTCTGGGTATTTATCCAAACAAAATTAAAACATTAAATTATAACAGCTAAGATATGAAAACAACTTAAGTGTCCATTGATGGATGATTGGATAAAGAAAGTATGATTATAATTTATACAGGGTCCAGAAGTAACACCCTTTTTTATGAGCTGGTAAACTTAAAAAAGGGTGTTGTTTCTCCTGGACCCTGTATATCACTCAGCTATAAAAAAAACAACAACGAAATCTTACCATTTACAACAACATGCATGGACCTAGAGAGTACTATGCAGAGTGAAATAAGTCAGACAGAGAAGGCTGAATACTCTATGATCTAACTTATATATGGACCTCCCCCCCCCCAAAGAAACCAAGCTCATAGATACAGAGAATAAACTGGTGGTTGCCAGAGGCAGAGGGGTGAAGGTAGGCAAAATGGGTGAAAAGGGTAAAAAAGTACACACTTCTAGTTATAAAATAAATAAGTCATGGGATGTAATATAGAGCATGGTGACTACAGGTAATAGTACTGTACTGCATATTTGAAAGTTGCTAGGAGAGTCAATCTTAGAAGTTTTCAAGAAAAAAAACCTCCGCAACTATGGTGATGGATAACTGAACTTGCCGTAGTGACTAGTTAGCAATATATACAAATATACACAAATATCAAATCATTATGTTGTACTCCTAAACCTAACATTTGTTGTATATCAATTATACCTTAATAGGGGAAGCTGGAATGGCTCAGAGGATTAAGCGCTCGCTTTGCAGCCCCGGAGCCCGAGGATCGAACCCCGGCTCCGGCCCAGGCAGACCCATATGCTGAGGTGGGGTGTGCCCCCAGTGCAGTTATTGCCAGGGCCTATGAGGGAGGCTCCCGGCCTAGTTCCTGCCCTGCGCAGCCCCGCACCCACCTGTGGAGTGAAACTACGTGGAAAACCAATGCTGTCAACTGTGGAGACTGCTCTGGGCCCTCCCCCTTCTCTCTGTCTCTCTCTGTCTGTCCTGTTCTCTGTCAAAAAACAAAACAAAACAGTAAAAATAAATCTTCAGAAAAAAATTACACCTTAATAAAAAATAAAGGTGTCGAAAATGTTTTGGGTTTTTTGTTTGTTTGTTTGTTTGTTTGTTTGTTTTTACTCATCATCTAGTCACTGCAATTACTTTAAAGACCTAGGTCAAATTTCTACAGCAGAAAAATCAACAGATATTTCACAAATATAATTTTGAAGACTGTGTTGCTTGCTCATGGCTAAACTACTTCTACTTTGATGTCAGTTCTCTTGATGTTAATGCTTTGATGAGAAGCCTTTCTCGTGCAAAGCCAAAGAAATACAGTGTAGAGTTTAGAAGTCCATGTACAAACGTTGAGTTTCAGGGCTTACACTATTGTGAAGTGTCAGTGTCTTATTTTTGCCAGAGGAGCTAAGCAATTACCAGTCCATCTATCAGGAAATCCTACAAAGAGTTCCCACCAGATCTCACTCTACTCAGCTGGGTGCAGTTCTTTTTTTTTTTTTTTTTACAGATTTATTTTATTGTTCGAGAGAAGGTGAGAAAGAGGGGATGGAGGAGCAAGAAAGAGAGAAGGGGGCAAGGCCCAGAGCAGTCTCCATAGTTGCACATCATTACCGGTAGTTGAGACATAGTTTCATCCCACACAGGCGGAGGTGGGGCTGGGCAGGGCGGGAACAAAACCTTCACTGCCATCGAAGTTGCAAGGCAAGTGCTCAGCACACTGAGCTATCCCAGCATCCCATAGCAGTGATTTTTTAAAGTCACACTAATCCTTAGCAACTATGTGCATACTCACCTACAATTTACTTAGTGAAAGTTCAGTACTTGTAAGAGTTATTTCTAATATTAAAAATATATATATTTTTTATTGTAGCAAATCAATCTCTTTTCCCATAGGTGTTGTTTTAAATACAATGATTGATTAGCATCTTTTCAGTTTAATAAACTGTAAATGGTATATGCCTCCATTGCATTCACATTAATATGTTAAATTTCATTTAGGATAATGAACAATCACTTAAGGCCATTTACACAGCTGACATGTAAATTTAAAGTAGTTATCCATCATTAAAATATTACATGAAATTATCAAAATGGCATCTTATTTTACTTAAAAGTTGTTCTAATGTGAATATCAAGTAGAAAGTGAGTTAAATACATTCTCCGAATAGTTCCCCCCAAAGCCTTAACAAACTGTTATTTGCAGAAAAGTTTCAACAAATAATAATCATTTGCCTTATAATTAAAAGATTTGAAATTTAGAATTCAAAATAGAAACTTCTTTTTATCTCTCCTACCTACCTTTGGACTGCATTTTTCTTAATATTATACTTTACTATGAAAGACTCAGTTCAGTTTCCCTGAATCTGGATCACAGAGACTTGGAAAACTTTTGTATAATTTAATAAATTACAGCAAAAAGGACTTGCCTGAAGATCTCCACTTGCAGTTAATTCTACTTGCCCTTGTGTGGGGGAGGGGAGGAGGGTAATGGCTGGAAGGAATGAAAGTAATGAAGATATGCTGGGAAGGTAGATATAAGGTCAAGGTGAAAACATCCATCTTCCACGTTCTAAGGCAGTGCTACCTGAGTTGGCTGAGAGGGACAAATTGCCCTGCGGGGAGCACACACTACCTGGAACTGACAATAGGAATTAAGACAGGTGATGGCTCGCAGACTGTCATCCGTGTGTCTTTGTAGAACCAGATGCTTTCTTTGATTAACCAGACTAATTCCAGGCCCCAAGAGCAAAGGAATCTTAGAATGGTCTTAGAATATGAGAAGTGAAAGGAACTGGGTGTTACTGCCCTAATATGCAGAAACCCGGATATTTCACACGACTTGCCTAGATCCTGCATAGAGTAAGTGGTTGAACTGCGAAGCTGAGTGTTATGATCCCCAGTCCTTGAATGGCGCACAAAGTTCACAACATGGTCCCAGTCCTCGGCCGTCTTCATTCATGCCAAGAGCAGCAGGGTCAATGGGGAGGTGACACGAGACAATCACCACATGCTTTACTTCCTGAATCAAGGAGCAAAGATTGTTTTGGACTTTGGAGCACTCACCTTCCGTCCCCCAAATCTCCTACTTCTTCACCTCTTTGCTGACCCTAATCTGACAAGCAAAGGGGTGGGTAGAGAAACCTTGAGGTCCACAAGAAGATGATGTGTAGAGATTACTGCGACTATGTGACTTTAGCATTATTTATGAGGCATGTGATAACAATGTAAAAATAAATCTAGAGGCAATTCTGTCAAATATTTCCTCCTGTGAGGAGGGCAAATTCTCACATCACCAGTAGGACAGGTCTTTCTTTGTAAGTGTGGCATTGCCGGAATCCATTTGTGCCCACAGTTCCTACTGCAGTAGTGTTGTCTTCTTGATACCTGCACTTGCTACCAAGTGTACTTACAGGGACCTAGAGGGTATTGTGCTAAGTGGAATAGGCCAGACAGAGAAGGACAAATGCTGTATGATTTCACTTATACACGGACCCTACAGAACAAAATGAGATTGTTTAGTATTGATGTTCCAGTGACCACACTGCCTGGATCATCTATAGTACTCCTCCCTCATATTAGATTTTTAGAAATAGTTTTTGTTATTGAATGCCTCCTTTGTGCAAGCATTATTTAAAATAAAAATTGTTTAAATATTTATTTTTATTGTTTTTTGACAGAGAGACAGACAGAGAGAGAGAGACAGACAGAAGGGGGAGGGCTCAGAGCAGTCTCCATAGTTAAGCATTAGTTTTCCATATAGTTTCACTTCACAGATGGGCGTGGGGCTGCACAGGGTAGGAACTGGGCTGGGAGCCTCCCACATAGACCCCGGCAAGAACTGAACTGGGGGCACACCCCAGTTCAGCATATGTGTCCACCTGGGCCAGGCCCCGAATTTGATCCTGAGGCTCTGGGGCTGCAAAACGAGTGCTTAACCCTTTGAGCCATCCCAGTTTCCCCATAAAATAAATTTTATATAAAACTAACTTATAACTTACAATAGTCTCATGGGGAAGGTTCACTTTATTATATCACTTTACAGACAAGGAAACTGAGTCACAGAGGTTAAGTACAATCATTTGTCCATTGGCACACATTTAGTAACTAACAGGGCAGCCTGGCTCTATGCCTGTTTCCTATTAACCACGTTATACTGTGTCTAGTCTGCAATAGCTGTGTGTGTGTGTGTGTGTGTGTGTGTGTGTGTAAAGTATGGTTTAGTGGAAAGAGAATAGATTTTAAGATCAACCCCAGACCCGGTTTTTAATCACAGCCCCTCCTCTATAACACGATGTAACTTTGGACTAGTTCTAAATGACGTTTCCACACGTGTAAAATGAGAACAGAAACGACTAACTCACTAAGTTTGAGGAACTGAAAAGGAAGAACATGAAAAGGGTCTAAACGCGCACAACTCATAGTAGGTGCCCAAACTTAGTTAGTATCTTCTCTTTCCTTGGGTTCTGACCTGATTATTTAATCTGGCTGATCTGGGCAGTCTATTCTCAACAAGGTAACTCTAAAAAGACAAAAGGAGTTAGAATACCGGTATGTCACGGAAATGATATGCTTCCTGTCAGCCTGATTCTTCGGCTTCCAGACTCTTAGGTGTTTCCTTAGTGTTAAAACCATGAAAGCAATCCCGAGGAACGGAACTTTCAATGAGAAAAGGAGGAGAAACAGATTGACCAAGACTTAAAATTTGTGTCGTGTCGTTTTGTTTCTTGTATTTCCACAGGTTGTTTGCCCTGAGCCTTTTCCTCTCAAGGACGTATGCTCAGGATCGCAAGAATATCACAGCCCAGCACCTCCTTCAGTGTTTGTTCTTTTTTTCCATTTGTTAAACATTTAAAGAGGTTTTGAATAAAGAGAAAGGCAATGATCCTGTTCAATTCAAAGTAATTTATGTTATTTCTAGTTCAAAAGTTGTCTAATGCAATTGACCTGTCCAAAAGTGTGTCCAGTTTGATCAGGAAAAGAACATTTTCCATTTCCAAAGTCAGAGGGGAAACCTATTGGAGCCAGCTCTCCCCAGCATTCCTCGCTCCTCAGCACAGGATGGAGCTCTATCAGCGCGAGGCCTGAGATTCTGAGGGGGGCCGTTCTCACAGCTCTTGGCCACAATGTGAAGCTATTTCAGAAGAGCTTCAAGGAACCAAACTTCGTGTAACTGATTGGGAAAATGTACGGTATCTGTTGCCTGTACAATCACAAATGAAAACATTTCTATTGGGAAAGTGTCATAGAGCGCATGGATGGCCAAGCCGTTTACTTCTCTGGAGAGGATACCACATCTTTCTTGTTTTAGCACAAGATACATGTATCAGTTAGCAACACTCTCAGTGCAGCACCAACGGAAAAATCATCACAGCCGTAACTGAAGTAACTCCTCACCTTTCCAGATGCCATGGAGTAGCGCATGGGGAAAACGCATGGTTCCGTTTTCTGCCTCCACGCAGAAGGTATTTAACGTGTTCTGGGAAGAGTATTTTCTGTGCTTCTGAGAGTCTTCATGGAATTCCAGAGCCTCTAGTATTTGGCGATCCACCACTGACCTTGCTCACTACTGGATTTCAGAATGGACAAGTGAGTTGTAGCCGGGGGTAGAAGAAAAGGAAATGGAAAGACAGGAACACCTTCACTAGCCGTGTGGCAGAACAGAAAGAGCTTTAGAGTCAGACAAGCTGGTTTCAGCTGCACTACTTGTGCAATTCAACTTCTCTGAGCCCACTCTCCTCCTCTGTGAAATCAGGATAATACTAATCTAACATTAACTGGATCATAAACAGCCATATAAAAATACGTAACTCTTATTTACTGAGCACTTACTAAGTATAGTATTTGATGCAAGCACTTTACATGTTTTAACTCACTTAATATTCACAGCAATATTAAGGAATAGATTCTATTGTGATCCTAAGTTTACAGTGTTATATGAGAAACCTGAGACACAATAATAGCCATAATAGGAGCCATTATGACCGATCATGATGTCATTAATATAAGTACTGTTATAATTTAAAAGCATTAATAGATAGCAATGAAAGGAAGTACACCAATAGAAACTCTTCACTTTAAAAATGTATTATAAAAGCAAGATTTATATAGGAGAAAATGAGTATGAGTAAGATAAATCATTCTTTAGTCTTACACTTGTTTCTTCCCTATGCCTCTTTCTCTGAAATAATAAGTATTCATGAAAACTGTTTGCTATGAATGAGCCTTATGATGTACACAGCTCTATAAAGATGCAATTAAAAACTGAAATTATTTGCAAGTTCCAGAGAGAATAGAGAAAATGGGGGAATGTCTAAACATATAATTCCAAAAAAAAAAGAGTTCCAAAATTAAAAAATAAGAGTTTCCAGATTGAAAGAGGCTAGCACAACAAACAAGAACAGACCCACACCAAGTTACATTGGCAGTGAAAATTAGGAACGTCAGAAAGAGATTATCCTATTCTCCAAATGGACAGAACAGCAAACTAAAAATGCTTGCAAAGAGTCAAGTATCAAATAATATTGAACTTCTCAATAATAATATAGGAAACTAGGTGGCAATGAAGAAATGTCTTCAAAAGTTTGAGGCAAAGTTATTTCCAACCTAAAACATTATACCCGGACTAATTATCAATTATTTCAAATATTTTGATATTTAAAGGTTTGAAAAATTTACCTCCTGTGTACAATTCTTTCTCATGACACTACTAGAGATTCTACTCACTAAAAAGAGGAAGTAAATGAAGAAAAAGGAAGACTTGAGATACAGGAAATAGAGGATTTAGGAGACTAAGAAAATTCCCAAGAGTTAGTGAAAGAATGTTCCAGAATGACAGCTGCGCAGCAGGCCTAGATAGAAAGTCCATATTTGAGCAAGAAGATCGAAAGCCACGGGAGAGAAATCTCCAGAGAGGCAAATAGGCAGCTGATTGATTTGCTGTGTTTAGCTTTTGGGAAAGTTATTTTTTAGCTATATGACAGCTACATTACAGCATTCAAATATATACATTAGGAGGAATAAAAACTTGTACAAAAAATGGAGACAAAGTATACTACCTGAATGAGCAACAGAAAAGATTTACGTAGTCCTATGAATGCAAACAATGACTGCTTATTTAGCCAAAAAACTAAAATTTCACCTTGTATTGGGAGGATGGGAGAGGGAGAGTAGATGGGGTGAGATAAGGCAACTACAGCCTCACCTACCATAACATCAAATTGACATTTTCTAGAATTCATAAACCAAGGGACTGATTTATAAACATATTACTAAGACGTGAACTTGGCTGCCTCTGAGTCATCAACTTGAAGGAGTGAAGAGGGATAGGAAAAAAGTGTTTACTCAATAAGACTTGTATGTTTTTCTTTTTAATTAAGATGTAATTGACAAATAACATGCTATCAGTTCCAGGTATATGGACTTTAAAGGTTTTTAGTTTCAAAATATGTAAATATGTTCATGCACGAACTTATAAGTGAAAAAAACAAAAATAAATAACATTTTTAAAGAGCTCCCCTGAGTAGGCACCTCACTGGAGATGATACTGACCTTAAGAAGCTGCTTGCAGAAACATATTAAGTGTTTCCAATTTGAAGATTAAAAATTACAATTTGCTCTTTAAAACAAACAAACAAAAATTCTGAATTTAGGAAGTTAATTCTAACTGGTAGAAAAGAAGTAGAACAATTAAAGATCAGAGATAATCAATATGAGAAAGAGAAGTAAAGAGGGCAAAGTAAAATTAGAGCCAAAGAAGTCAGACAAAAGGAACTTTAAGAGGAAGTAAACACTGAAAGCGGAGGAACTGTGGTAAGCTTCACGTATGCAGCAGAAACTAGGAAAGAAGACAGGCTCACAGAGACCTATGCGGGTCCTCTGGACACACGAACAGAAAGCGGCAGAAGGAAAAGACTTCATGCAGGGAAATGAAACATCTTAAAAATCGCTGGTAATTGATTTGATAATAGTTACTTAAAAAGTTTTTTTTGTTGTTTTTGTTTGTTTGTTTCCTTGTGAGCCTTAGAAAGAAGACCCATGGAAGTATACGTCTAAAAGAGAGATCGGAGCTACCGGTAATACATTTTGAGAGGGAAGAAGAACATTTCCAAAGGGGCTGAAAGCTCTCTCCTGGTGTGACAGGGATTCCAGGCTGGGAAGTCAGCCGGCTTCTTTGGGACAGAGGGCACTCAGGGCAAATGAAGTTCTGGAAAGAGGACGACTCAGAAATCCAAAGTTCCTTTTTTCTCACAATAGAAAATGGGTTTTGACTTATTAATACTCCTTTGGATCTACTATACTTTAATAGGTATTTGTGCTATATACATTTCCAAATATTCTGAGCTTTTGAGTAAAATGATATTTAAAAGCCTCATTTCTATCCATCCAATGCATTGTGAAGTTTGAAAGCTTGTGCAACACTATGAAAACTATAGGTCACAGGGAGATCATTCTAAAGCAAAAGTTGCCATTGTGATGCCACCATTACTTTCGGTGCCAGAAGTTTGAAGCCCTTTATTCTGTGGAAAAAGAGGAAGAAAATGCATTATCTTCTATAAGGCAAGTGTAGACTCCGAATGCTTTTTCCACAATTCATACAGGAACTTATTTTTTAATCACTTCTCATTATATTCATGAGAATTCTAGAAATATGCATACTTGTAGCTCTGGCCTGGAGTATTCTTTTTCCCCTTAAGTCCTGGGCTTGAGTTACGGAGTCGGTCCTCTGAAGAGGACCAGCAAAGCAGGAGTCATCTTGAGAGTTCCCACTTGCCACCTGCAGCCAGTTTGTCATATGCTTGCCCTTCAACCATCAGCAAAGTCGTCTCTGCCAACCACTGGCTGGGGGCTCATTATTGCAAAAGGTACCACACCAATTAATTGATTTTAGTTCAATGTGATCTGTAAACTTAGTGGAGTTATGCCTAAATCTCAGGCTGTGTTCTTGCAGGGAACTAGTTCTTACTAAAATAGCCAATCCTCTTCGTGTGTCACAGACGACGTTCATGCAATTCAGCCAATTTCATTATTCCCCCATGCGAAGAACTCCCTAATAAAACGAGCTAAAAGGTACATTTATTCTACAAGTACCTGTTGAATGCCATCTTCTGGGCACTGAGGACTCAGTAGCAAACCTCATGAAAGCTACCCGGGGGGTAAGACGAAAAGGGAAAAGGAGGTAGTGTGCAACTAGATTCTTTCTGTAGCATGTGCTTGGTGCCAGTTCTGTAAGATGTTTTTCATAAAACATGAAAAATTTATTCAGATATTTGTGGTGTAAAATATTTCTGGATTTAGAAAACTTCAGCTGGAGGTTTGGTTAATTTATGCGGTTGAAATACTCCTTTGGATCTACTATACTTTAATAGGTATTTGTGCTATATACATTTCCAAATATTCTGAGCTTTTGAGTAAAATGATATTTAAAGCCTCATTTCTATCCATCCAATGCATTGTGCAGCCACTGCAGCAGCAGTAACAATAAGGACATAAACCCAGCGTTGTGACAGTCATTCCGGTTTTAAAAAGGAGACAGTGCCATGGGAAAGGATGGGCAGAGAATCACTCGATACAGTTGGCGTACAGAATTACTTGATTTCCCCGGGCTAGGCGAGTGACAAGAAGAGGGTGAAAGGAGGCACAGCTGGGGAGTCACTGCTAGTGCGGGAGAGTCCCCGGCACAGCAACGTGGGCCACTGAGGTTGCTTCTAAGTTCCTCGTTACCTGAGGATGAAGCCGGCTACTGGTCTATGGTTAGGCCATGGTTTTGTTTAGTTTTTCATCAAGGCAGAGGTTAGAAGAACTCACGTATGGCATTGCACTAAAATACAAGCCCAGTGGGAAAGACGGTGGTTCAGCAATTTTAGTGTTCATCAGAATCTCCAGGTGGGCTTGTGAGGATGCATGTGGATGGGTCCCCGTTTCTGATTCATAGGTCTGGAATGGAACCAGAGAATTTGCATTTTTAGCAAGTTCCAAGTGTTACTGATATTGATGATCCAGGGATCATACCTTGGCAAGAATTTGAGAGAGGTATATAAAAAAGTCTGTGGAAAAGGGAGAGGGTATAGTCTAAAATGACCCCTGTTATCTTCATACCCCTCCTCTTGATTATAGTTGGAACCTGTAAATATGATGGGATATCACTACCTTGTTTCCCTGAAAATAAGATAGTGTCTTATATTAATTTTTGCTCCCAAAGATGTGCTATGTCTTATTTTCGGGGGGATGCCTTACTTTCAGGGAAACACGGTACCATGATTAACAAACTGACTTTGAGTAATGAAAAGGAAGATTGTCCTGAGTGAGTCTTACCTAATCAGGTGATCCCTTAAAGAAAGCTGAAGAGGGGAAGCCGGGATGGCTCAGTGGGTTAAGCGCTCACTTTGCAGCCCTGGGGACCAAGGTTCAAATCCTGGCCCCGGCCCGTGTGGACCCATATGCTGAACTGGAGAGTGCCCCCAGTTCAGTTCTCTCTCTGTCTCTGTCTCTGTCTCTGTCTCTGTCTCTGTCTCTGTCTCTGTCTCTGTCTCTCTCTCTCTCTCTCTCTCTCTCTCTCTC
>PVKE010020467.1:0-27461 GCA_004027555.1 Craseonycteris thonglongyai | reverse complement strand
GTATGTTCTGAAAGTTTTATAAATATCCTCACCTCTCGTCTGTCCTTTCATTGGTAATATTTGCAACAGCTCCTCTTTTACTGTGAAGTTACTAAATACCATTCTCACCATAACTGCCAACTGTGCGGTGTCTGATATATCTGTTGACTCGTCAAATTGCAGAAAGAAGCAGTCACATATTTCCAAGTCAGTCTTTAACTGAGTTTGCAAGTCTTTTGAAATTGCATGTATTCTTCTTGTGACTGTGTTATTTGACAACTGTAGGTCTTGTATAGCCGACATAATCTCACGCTTGTTAGAATATTCCTCAAACAAACAATCGGCAGCAGTCAGAAATGCTTCTTTGAACAATTCACCATCCTGGAAAGGTTTTTTCTTCTTTGCGAGAATGTGAGAAATTTTGAAAGAAGCAATGGTTGCCTTTTTAGATTTTTCCACGTGTCTAGTGAAAACAGTCTGTTGATTAGTTAAACTTAATTTTAGTTGATTTATTTCTTTCTTTCTTACTTCAGATTTAAGTGGATAATTCGTATCAAAAGTGGTATGACTTGTCTGAGAGTGACGTTCAACATTATGTTTTTTCGGCACTGCAATACTACTGCCACACAACAGGCAAATGCATTTACCTTTTAAATTAATGAAACAATATGATTCCTCCCAGTCTGTGTTAAAATTATAGGTTCATTTTCTCTTATTTGGTCCACTCATTTTAGGACTAAAAAGATAAAAATAAAAATAGTTATAGAACCACAGTATCATATCAAATTGCCACGATAATAATAGATTACCTACCTCGCTTTTAGTTCACTTAAAATCGAATACATCAAAACACTGTGATCCTAGCTAACCGTCAGGACCCGATCAGTCCAGCAACCACAATCAAAACGGCAACTTGGCGTCTCCCGGTTGGGTGGAGGAGAGTTTAAAGAGCGCAGCGGCTAAACAAGATGCGACGTGTACAAAGGCGAAAGCTAGGGAAAACTTATACATACGATATCGCAAACATACCAACGAATATAATAAACCTGTGTAGATACTCAAACAATATTTTAAAATTCTAACAAATGTATAAAATGAAATTATAGTTTTACTGAGTGTTTATGAAAAACTTCTGATGCAGTCCAATAATGGCGGGCGCACACAAATCGGGCCGCGGGTGCCATGGCGCCCGTGGGCACGGGGTTGGGAATCCCTGCTCTAAGACAACTATCCTACAAAGTAGATTCCCTTGTAATCTGTATTCTGAAGATGGAGGCGTTCATTCAGCAAGTTTCAGTTGTTTTCTGAAAGTCACACAACTATTGAGGGGCAGGGCAAGGTAGACTTTGAATGCATATGCAAGTCCAGTCTATAAACTTTCAGCTCAATGCTACATGGCCTCTCAAGGTACAAGGGTAGAGGGTGGCAGGATGGAATTTTGGAACATGTATAAGAGATTATATCTATATTTACAAATTTGAGTACTCGATATATTGTATGACAAGGTATCAAAGATAATTACAAGCACTTTTTAAAAATTCAGTAACATTGTAAATGTTGGTAAGATTGAGGCTGGGAGTAAACGCAGAGGCTTGGGAGTAGGAACTAGAAATGCTACATAGCTGAGTTTGAGACTTCAGAAGAGTGGAATGTGTTCAGTAGGCAGCTGGGACTGTGAGGTTGGGATTTTAAGTTGCCGTTCCATTGCCTTGTCTGGAATGGGTATTTAGCAAATGCTCATTTAATAAAGCCAATTAATTAATAAACTACCTCTTTCCCCTGCTTCTCAGTTTTCCCACCTCACTCTGAGAGCTATATAATCAAATATTAATGTAATAAGAAGAGAGAGAATATAAAATACGTCAGCTGACTGGAGCTTGCTTAGTCTTATGCACATGTAGCTAATAAATAGCGATGATGGAATCTTTTATTTTTAAAGATTCATTGGTTGTATATTATACTACTACATTTTAAAATATGAACTGGGTCAAATACAAATCAAATATTTTTATTTCTTTACTGGTATTTTCACGTATCTAACTCACAATTAGATCACCCCGCAAAGGAGTTTTTCAAGTGCTTCATGTATTTTTTCTCTGAAAGCATTAACAGCAAGGGTCAACAGCCCTATGATGCCTTTGGAATGACAACCGAGTGACAGCACATTGCACTGATGCGTCTGCTGCATCCACGTGTTTTAGGTGCACATGGCAGAGATGTCAGTGAGACGACCAAGCACGGTGCTCTTGAACAGAAAAGCATTTTCTTTCACTGAGCTAATTTTTTGCAGTAATAGAATCAAATCAAAGGGGAAATAGCTTGCTTTATCAGTGAGACACTTACCCAAGCCTCAGAGGTGACAACACAGTGAAAATCAACTACTACTGATAACAAAAATAATAAAAAACAATCCAGTCAGCCAACTGCTTTGTCCATTTATTCATTTATTTCAGTTTTGTTGTTGTTGTTGTTGCTTTATTTATTGATCATCTAAAATGTGCCAGGTAACATACACATGTTTGTTTGCACTGCTGGACTAAAAACAACTTGAAGACAGGGAATGTCTCCTACTCAGTGTGATAACCCCAGGGCAGGGCTAACCGACTCTTTGAGCTAGAAGTGAATTACACTACGGCGTTACATTAGACGAAGGAAGAGAGAAACACAAAGGAAACCTGGTCCATCGCAGCCTGTGTTGCAATGCAACAGTCTTCATGTAGGTAGCACCTCAACCGAGCGAATGGGTGGCTTTTGCGGACTTGATTTTCCAAGGTGTTCCCCTAAGCTGTTCAGGTCATCAGCAAATAGATGAAATAATCAATCCCTGGTCTGGCAGCGATTTCCTTCAGTGGACTGGGTTAAGAACACTGAATACCTTTGTGGTGAGCAAGACCTGTACTCACATCTTAGCCATGACACTTTCCAGCTGTTATTTCTATGGTTGAAACACCTACTACCACTGCTAAGTTTAGTTCCTCACTTTTAAAATCATGATTGATATAACAATCGCCTCAAGAGATATTGAAATTGGATAGTGACTAGAAAAGCATGGCATGAGGGACAAAGTAAGTGCTCAACTAAAGGTAATGCATATATTATAATAAAATCTTTTTATAATGTGGATGCAATCTCATCTAAGCCTTAGGTATATACTATTTGGCCATGGATTCTTGGTGGCAGTTCATTTTTGTTTCTGTTTTTACCTTAGACTTCACTGTGAGTTAAATATTAAACAGTGGTGCGGGTTTTCACCATTTTTTCTCAGCTATTGCTCTAAATGTGTAAGTACTCCAAGGAAATTATTGGTTCATACAAGTAAATCCTAGGGGATGAGGTACATTTGGTAAACACCACCTTGGTTCTATTCCCCAGACACAGGCAAGACTACAAGCCAGTGTCTCAGTTGTGAATGTATTCACCTGTGAAACAAGCAAACCAAACTTAGTAGCAGATTTAGGTGGTCTACGCTCAGTGCATCAGCTCCAAAATGTCTTTATGGGCATTGGCATTTTATCTCATTGTGCTCTGTCACCTTCTGACTGTTGACTTTGGGACTTCTGTCCTATAGTTGTTAACTTATGATTATAAGATGGTTGCTACAGCTCCAGACTTTACATCTGCTTTCCAGGCACAAGTATGGTAAAGGCCGTATTCTTTTGAAGCTTTACATTCTTATTCCACAAGTCACAAGGATTGTCTTTCTTGGCAGGCTTCTACTTCTATTTTGCAGGGCAAGCTGAGTCAGTTATATGCCCAAGTTTCGGCTATTTTCTGGCATAAGTAATAAAATTTTAATCATTGGTTTGGATCAAGGGGATATGATTGAGAACTTTTCATTCACTTTCTGAATTCACTGGGAAGAAAATCAGCAAACAGCTATCAGGAAATCAACAGGGCCTCCCACCCTCCAAACAGCTTGGAAGAAATTATGTTAGGGTTAAAATTCAGGATACTTAGCTGCTTTATTT
Source organism: Craseonycteris thonglongyai (assembly GCA_004027555.1). Taxonomy (NCBI): domain Eukaryota; kingdom Metazoa; phylum Chordata; class Mammalia; order Chiroptera; family Craseonycteridae; genus Craseonycteris; species Craseonycteris thonglongyai. Next base: position 23,514 of record PVKE010020467.1, on the reverse strand, counting down.
TGGTGCTTACTCTACCATATTATAATGCTCCTCCACTTGAGAATAAGAATCTAGCTCAGGAACTGGCCCACTGGAGGATACCCATCAACATTGGCTGATCCAAATGGAATGGAAAGAAAAAAAAAAATATTGTAAACTGTTTATAGGATGAACTTTGAAGTCCATGGAATCCAAAATACTCCAAAAATTGGAAACAGCCATTTGGAAAAGAAGAATTTTACTGTATTAAAGGAATGACATTTCTTTGGCTGCCTGCCCATTTTTAGGCAGACATCCTAAACACATTTTTTTCATGTTTATCACCCTAACCATGAATTTGTTGAAGTTTAGATATACCTAAATAATGGCATTAGAGATAAAAGAAAAAATGTCTTCTCAGTACTACATATCTTTTTTGCATATCTTTCGCTATGTGTGTATATATATATATATGTTTCTTCATAGTATGTGTGTGTGTGTGTGTGTGTGTGTATGATATTATGAAGAAACATAATCATCAACGGTTAAACATGAGAGACACCATGTTCATTCATTTTTTTTTTTTTTTTTACATTCTCAACCACCGAGGAAGAGATGCTTGCTGGGCATTTTGAAGGGTACAAAGAGGGCTGTGAGACTAATATACCTAGTCACAGAGTTAGTGCCAAAGCTGGGAATTGACCCTAGGTCTAAAGGACACCAGAGTATATATTATAAAATTAAACAGTAAATTGGGAAATTTAGGAGCTAAAATGGGGAAGGGGATCATTGTAGGCTATACACTATCTCTCAAACTCAGGCAATGATGACAGTTTTTAAGGGAATTAATAGTAATAGTCTGCAACTATCTTTTTATTGTGACAATAATGTTGAAATATTGAACCGGCTTGTTTATATTCTTACCTACACGACCAAAAGATATTTAGTGTCATAGTTGTAGATTATCCTTTGGAATCCTTCTCTTATCCTTTCTCTAGCTTTCTTCTTTCCTTCCCTTTTGCTGTCTGATATTGATGCATTGTACTTCCATATCAGATCAAAAGCATATGGGATTTTGAACTTATTGACACTCTTCTGTTAAAAATTACATTTAGAAACATGTTAAAAGGGCACATCTCTGGTTACTTATTTCTTGACACTTTGTGAGCACAGACTGTAGCCTCGGTTCATTAGTCAAGGATATTAACAGCCAGGGTTCGGTTTTCTGCAGTCACATGGTATAGTCTGGGCCCACACATATTTCTAAGGCTTGTTAGAGTCTTTATTCTTTAAGAATTTCCCATTAATCTCTGCTCAAGAAGTGCAATAATAGGTTAGTTAGTCATCAGATACAAATCAGAATCATTTCTACACATATCTTTAATAGTGTTCATTAATTCAGTGCTTATGTCTTAAAGGAAATGAAGGTGGCAGAGGAAAAATGCCCTCTCTCCAACACAGAACATTTCCCTGCCTCAAAAGCATCTCATGTTGAATCACTGAAATTAAGAGCCGACCAATATGCCAAATCAAATGCAGAAAATGTTCTTTTCCTGTGGAAATGAGGATTTCTACAATCCTGACTTTTTTTATTCACATAGAGAGAGGCATCATCTTTGATCATTATCAGATTTTACAACTCATTGCCCCTTTCTAGTCCTCAGGGTGAGAGGATCATGTAAATGGACAGGCAAATACTTGGATTATAGAAGGCATCCAATATTAATAACAGCAATAAAAAATGTTTACCTAACTGAAGTGCACTGTGTGTATAGATATGATTTCTCTCTCTTTCTCTCTCTGTGTGTGTATTCTCCCCTATCACTCAGAAAGAAAATATCAGAAGACCAGGATATGCATTATAGGGTTTTTGTATGCAATATTAGTCCATTTCTTGGCGGAGACCCAAATCTATTGTGGTGAGAAAGTAATAGATGAACTAACTAGGGACTCAGACTTCCTGGCTAGTGTCCAAGAAACATTAAAAAATTGAGTACTGAACATAACAAGTAAGATGGTGCATGCAAATTTAGATGTCTTATTGAAAACAGCATGTTTATTAATATATTAGACTTGTAGACGTGTGGGTGTTTTAGTACCTATTCAGAAATTACTCCTGGGTCAGCTTCACAGAAATATCACTTGCATAAGCCTGAGCTTACAGACATGGTGCCTCAGTGATCAGAGTTAAACTTCTCTAAAAACTGGGAAAGAGGCAAAATATGTTATTGTCATTGTCAAGGCTTCATCTTTCTTCTTAATTAACTCATTAGTAATCCCTACTGTGTGTCAAGCCCTAAAATGCTGAGCATAGGCAGATAAGAAAATTTAAAGCATTATTACACAGAAACCGATTTTTTTTAAGTCAGGTTTGTTAAAATATTGTTTATATACAGTACAATTTACCCTTTTCAAGGGTAAGTTTAATGAGTTTTGAGAAATGTGTGCAGGCATAGAACTGCCACTATAATTGATATACAGAATATTTCCATCTTCTAAAAAAGCTCCCTGTTGTCTTTTTGTACTTAGTACACTTCTCTGATCTCCAGCCCCTGGCAACCACTAATCTACTTTTGTCACTCTAGTTTTGCCTCTTTCTAATGCCCTATAAATGGAATTATACAAATCATAACGCTTTGTGCCTGGTTTCTTTCACTTAGCATAATGCTTTCCAGATTTATCCTTATTTCATGCATTGGTAGTTCATACTTTTTTGTTGCTGAGTAATATTCCACTCGTTTATACATTAACCAGTTGAATGGCTTTTGAATTGCTTTCAGTTTTGGTGATTATGGATAAAGCTACTACAAATATTTGTATACAGGTCTTGTCCATTTTATGGTTGGCATATATTTTTCTTTCTCTTAGGTAAGTACTGAGGAATGGAATTGCTGGGTAATATGGTGCTTGTTGAATTTCAAAAGACCTTGTCAAAGAGTTTTCAAAATAATCATACCATTTAGTTTTCCCAATATATGAGATTTTTAGATAATCCACATTTTCTCTGTACTGAGTATCATTAATCATTTTTATTTGTCATTCTAATAGATGTGTAATGGTACCTCGTTATGATTTATATTTCCATTTCACTAATGATTAATAGTGTTGAGCATCTTTATATGTGCTTTTTTGCTACCTATACCTTTTTGGTAAAGTGTTCAAATCTGTCCATTTTTTAAAATTAGGTTTTGTCTTCTTATGCAGATGTTCTGTGAATTTAAACATTCTAATTTCTCTTCTGTTTATGGAGATAATGCCTACCCCACTTAATTTTGGAGAAATTAAATGAAATATTGCATATGAAATGTTTAGCATAGTTTGTAATATACAGTAGGCATTACATAAATAAGTGTTACTCTGTTACTCTTATTGTGAGATACAATTTCTATTTTAAGATGCTTACAATCTGGTTAGATTCAATGTCTTTCATTTTTATCTAGGTACGATCACTTCCCATTCTATTTTCATCTTACCTGAGCCTCAGCTAACCTTTCATAGTCTTAAATAATAACTAAGATAATACATAGCAGTAAATAATTATATAACACTCTAGGGCTGTCTTCATTGCTTAAAGGTAAAAATGTAATCTAAAGCCTCAGGGTGTTGGTGGAATGACAGTGTGGTGGGCATAGTTTGTTGTGCAATGACTTCAACTGTTGACTCCAAATTGTTTGGCTTGCAACCCAAGGGAGGTGGTGCTTTGAGGACCACATTCTTCAGAAATCTGGAAGAGGGCCATAGGGGACAGAGACAAGGAGACTTAATTCCTCTGGAAGTTATAAGGATAGAATGAAAAGGGAAGACCTATTGGCCAATAAACAGATGCGGGGAAGAGGCATTTCATTCTACTATTAATTAGAGAATGCAAATTAAAACAATAATGCAATACCATTTTATAATTTCTAGAGGGGCAAAAATTAAAGTTTGACCACATTAAGGATGTTGACCAAGTAAAAAAAATGTTTAAAGCTACTTGGAGAGAAACTTGGCAATAATGAAAAACATTGAAAATGTCCATTTCTTACCACCCAGTTATGTCATGTCTATGTATCCATCTCAGAAAAGTGTTTTTCCACTATAAGGAGATATGTTCAAGGATTTCGGTTGCAGCATTATTAACATGCAAAAGCATTCACTTTTTTTTACTCCTAATAAATATTTATTTAAACAATTTCTTTCCTCCAGGTGGACCTATAGCCTCTCCTTTTTCTACAAGTTAATGACTGTTGAAAATCCACCATGATCCTGTTATGAAATAGCATTCTTTTTTTTTTTAGGTTTTTTTGTTTTTATTGTTTTTGATAGAGGGAGAGAGAGATAGAGATACAGAGACAGAGAGAGAACTGAACTGGGGGCACTCCCCAGTTCAGCACATGGGTCTGCATGGGCCGGGGCCGGGATTCAATCCTCTGTCCCCAGTGCTACAAAGTGAGCGCTTAACCCACTGAGCCATCCTGGCTTCCCCTGAAATAGCATTCTTATCTGTCATGTGTTGGCTGCTTTGGAATCACATCGAGCTGTTGCAAACTACCTGAGTGAATTCAGTGTTGTGCACGGGACAATCTGCACTCAGCAGGCAAATCTGCAAGGAGTCTGCAAGAAGTCTTAAGGAGCAAATTGGGAAATTTAGATAATTTCTTGCTGAAGTGCTTAATATCTGGTAATATGAGTACTTGAAATGTCTTTAAAATGTCAGTTGAGAAAGGAAAGAATTACGTTTTCTGGAGTAAAACCTTGATTCACCAGAGCCCTCAAATAAGGAGTTTGCCCCTCTGGTTTCCTCTCAGGAAGGGGAAAATAATCACACCATACCGGTAAGTTCATATTAAGTACCCAATATGAGCTTATGATATGATTATTAAGTACAAAGAGATTGATATATCTTCAGAAACATCTATACCCTCCACATTTCCATCTGGGGTTTCAGTTGATAACTGACATTTAACACTAACCTTAAGGTCTTGAAAGCACCTCAATGATTAAAAAGATTTGGTTTTGCTCAATGTACTATCTAATTAGGAGAAACAAAACTTTGGAATAACATGATTTGAAACAATAAATTCAAGAGTTGAGGATATGAGCTTTAAGTTTCCAAGAAAAGGCATGTGTTTTATGCATATTCATTTAGTGTAACTTCAAAAATTTAGATAGTATGCATCAAAGACAAGGTCATCAAACCAATGTACTCTGCATTGCTACAACCAAAGTACACTGTGAAATAGTGTTACCAAGATGGGAAAAATGCATGTGCTGTTTTACCCAGTAATTCTTCAGCTAATAGCAAAAAGGGGAGAAGCTATATTTTTCAAAGCTGTTTATTTGTTGGGGAAGCCAGAATGGCTCAGCAGGATGAATGCTCACTATGCAGCCCCGGAAACCGAGGATCGAATCCTGGCCCCGGCCTGCATGAACCCATATGCTGAACTGGGGTGCACTTCCCATGTTTGGTTCTCGCTGGGGCGAGTTTTCCATGTGTTTGAGGCCCCTGGTTTGGCTACCAGCTTGCGGGGGTTTCCCTCCCATGCGGAGGCCCTCAGCCTTGATCGTGCCCTGTGTGACCCCCATCCACCTATGTGGAACAAACCAAGTCAAAAACTGATGATGTACAAATATGGAGACTGCTCTGGGCTCTCCCTCTTCTCTCTATTGCTCTCTGTCTCTGCCTCTGCCTTTCTTTGTGAAAACAATAAAATAATCTTAAAGGAAAAGCTGCTTATTGAAATATTATATTAAATAATAAAACACTATAGAGAATATAATACTCTAAGATGGGATGGATTGAATGATTGAGTATATCTAATTACTTGAATTTTATTCAGCTATTCAATGTGATAAATTGAAAACAATATATCAAAAAAAGAGACATTTAAAACAAAACTGTGTCTATGCTATGGTTATAATTATGCTGAAATTGAGTTCATGTGGATAGGAATTTGAATTAAGATGGCAAATAGTCATATACTTTGTGGCTATTTGAGGATCACTAATGATATTATTATATTGAACAATTTATTATTTTTATTTTTTTTCTGTTATTTTTTTAAAGAACATTAAATCTAACACTTCATTCCCTGAGTAAATTTATTTATTTAGAGTTATGCCTCACTCCCGTATACAATGGCCAGCATTAATGTGAGTTTTCTTAAGATATTTTGAGTAAAATAAATTCATACTCTTTGCAAAGTGGTGACAGTTTTCTTACATAAATCACATCTATTTGAAATAGAAGGAATCTTTCCCCCGTTTTCCTCAACTACTTTAGCTAATCCTTCCCTCAGTTTGTGTAATCAGAACAACCTTAAAAAAAATAAGTAAAAAATCAAAAAGGTGGACTTCTGAGCTGGAAGAGTTTTCTTAAGCTCTCATGGCTCTAACTGTTACATGCAAATTGTTCAATAAATAATGTTGGCTATAAAAAGAAAAGATATTAATTAAGAAAAGGATTTAGGCTGACTCAGTCTCATACATGAGACAAAAGGTTAAGTAAATGCCAAGGCCGCTGTGCCTCTTCAAACAATGAATATTAGTTTTAGAATCATTAATGTCTACTTAGAAAACAGAGTCATATTGGAGACTTGTATGCCAAAATAACCAAGGCCAGACCTGTTTCTTTTCATTCTGAAGTAAAATTATTCTCCAACTGGGGGCTAAATGTGTGCAATTAACAGTACTAGGTAAGACAACAGGGACTGGCACTTTTAACGTATAGCCAAATTGAGATCACGCTTTTCCTTGAGTGTAGTAACTTGCACGGTTAACGTGCATCAGCAAGATCTGAATCAATTTTGCTGACGAAAAGTAGGGCTGACTGATGGTTGGAAGCCACTCCACTGTCTGATGTGGCTGCAGCAGAATCCCAAGAGCAGGTCAGTAAGGGACAGGAGTGAAGACGTGGCTGGGACAGCTGCAGCCAGGCATGCTTCCTCTGAGAGCAGCTAAAGATGTCTTCAAAGCAAGGGACTTTGCAGGCTCACTTCCATATCCTCAGTGGGTTGAGCTTTGGATACTTCCTGTATCAACCTAAAAATTCTGCAAGCTAAACTTTATTTTAGAGTGAATTTTTCTCTAGGGTTATTCTTTAATCACTTTCTACCTTGTTACCAGATAGGCACTCTGCTGAAATTAAGGTAAACAGGAAGGAGAGCTTTTGGTATCACTTGAATTCTGGCAGAGTTTATAAATATATTTTATATTTATTTGATTTTTATTTAATTTTCTAAATACCTTGTGAGATTCCGATGCTTCTGTGAAGCCAAAATATGCCTTTTAACATCACTACTTACAAACATAGTCATAAATGAATCACATTTACATATCTAGAATAGTAAAGTATGATGTTCAAATTCTAAAATTTAGAGATGGTTTGTGGGTGGTAAATTATTTTATAATTATTGTTAATGTTAATTTGTATAAAAATATATTTAATATCATTAGAAAACCCTCTTAGGGTGAAAAAGGTCAAGGTGATTATAGTCTATTGTGATACATTTGCACAGTAATAGATTATTAGTCGAATGGGGTGATTCCATTGTAAGGTATAAAAATAGTGAATCACTATATTGTATACCTGAAACTAATATAATTGACATAATGTTGTATACAAACTAAAATCAAAAATCAAAATAAAAAATTAAATGCTTTAAAAAATACTCTTAAATCCCTGTTGTATAAACTGGCTGTGGTATTGAAAACATTTGGGGTTCAACAAAAGCCTTTTTTCTCAACTCTCTAATAATTGGGGTTCAACAAATGCCTTTGTCTCAACTCCCTTTTATCCTGAATGCCTAAATACATGTATTCACTTAAAAGATAATTAAATACATGGGATCTAATGCATTCGCTTCTATGATGTTGGCTTCTGAAATCAGATTTTTGTTTAGCTGAATATAAAAAATAAAAACCTGTAATTCCAGCTGATCCCATTAGTAATTAGAGTGGGTCCTGAGAAGTACAGTTTTAAACTTGGAGGATTCCTAAAATGGGACAAGAAATATGAATGAAAAGTGACGTGAGAGGAAATGAAGGGAAAGTACTGGTTAGGTGTCAGTTCCTCCGCTACTTGATAAAGCAAGTTTGGTCGTTTCACCAGGTCCTGCCCTAATTTCTCCAGTTTGAAAATTAGATAATATAGCCTGTCTTTATCCTGCCCTTCTAGTACTTTCTCACTTTTCAGGAATATTTTATGAGATTAAAGAAAATAGATTTTTTTTTTAAAAAGCAACATTAAAAGAGTCAGTTGGTAGAAATAAACTAGTTTAATATAAGATGGATTAAATATCTTAAAGTATAATAAAATTTCTAAGCATTGTTAGTCTTTATTCTCTGAATAGCTAATTATGAATTTGATACAGACTATTTTTTCTCATTATAAAGCCCTTACTGAATGCTTAATTCAGTTACCATAATTTCAGCCACAAGAAACATATATAAACATCATATAATATGTGTGCATTACAAATATACAATATATAAAGGGTGTCCCAAAATTCACACAAGAAGTAATTTTGATAGAAAACACAGGTTTATAATTAAAAATTGTAAATTTTCATTGCTCAACAATGAAAATGCGTTGTTCTCTTGTGTAACCCTCCATTTTTAATAACTCTGAATTGTCAGCTGTCACACTGTCTGTTTTTTTTTGTTGGCAACACTTTACCATACAGATGACGCAAAATTCAAAACTTGCGTGAATTTTGGGACACCCTTTATATATATATATATATATATATATATATATATATATATATATATATATACACACACACACACACACACTTTAGATATGTGTTTGTTTATTTATATATGTATGTGTGTACGTGTGTGTGTGTGTATACATACATACACAGATGTGGATGGAGAATGAAGTTTTATATTGCATATATTTATGTGAGTCTGTGTGTGAACACATTTTGTTTGCATATGTTACAGCCATTGTAGTATTAATGGGAAGAACTTTTCCTCTGAAGACTTCTCCACAAGCATCTGGCAAAACGTGAAACAGTCACAGACAGGACAGCCCTACATTAAGGTCCTATCATTAAACACTTCTGTGGTGAAAATCAAAACAAATTGTTCCTATTCTGAATTATCTTTGTAGAAAAATGCACCAGTGAGGTAGACCTGGCCTTGGAGGTGGTAGATGCTGGAAACTTTGCACCCAATGGGAGGTCCTGAGCCCTTGATAGAGACAAGTAGGTAAAGACTAAAGTCTCCTGTTGATCTTCCTCTATGCTGGGAGGGTGTGAGAAGCTTTCTGTGGACATGGCTGTATGAGCAGAAAACTAATACATCAGACATGCGTGAATGGTATGGTACAGAATGCAAAATAGGGGAAGCCGGGGTGGCTCAGTGGGTTGGGCGCTCACTTTGCAGCACCGGGGACTGAGGATCGAATCCCAGCCCCGGCCCGTGAGGACCCATATGCTGAACTGGGAGCTCCCCTAGTTCAGTTCTCTCTCTGTCTCTGTATCTCTCTCTCTCTCTCTCTCTCTCTCTCTCTCTCCTCTGTCAAAATAAATAAATAAAAAAAAATATATTAAAAAAAAAGAATGCGAAATAGTGAGTGAGTGAGATGCAGAGAGGAAATAGTAAAAATAGAGACTATATATGCATATTAGAGTGAAATAAACAATGAGAAGCAGAGAAGGTAACAGATGCAGAGGCAGAAACAAAACTAGGGACCCCAATTACAGAGACAAATGGGATAAAATATAAAAATATAGAAGAGATGGGAAATGAGCCGAAGTCAGAGACAATAAACTAGGGTGAGGAGGCAAAATACAGAAAGCAGGGCGGCTTAAGGTAAAGATGAACACAAAGAACGGCAGCAAATGAGAGTGATAAGGACAAAGGGAACTCCAGAGGGTTCTCTGAGAGCCTGTTGCATTCAAAAATAGGCACAAACACAAGACACAGAGAAAAAGAAAAAAATTAAAAGAATAAAAATTCTATTTTTAAAACACAAGCAAAATAATTGTATTAGAACCTGTTTTGCCAAAGAAGCATAGGAGCCTAGCATAGGGTGGAGGTGCGGGGAACAAAAGAATAGTTACCACATTTCCTTCTCTTTAAGGGAAGCAAGAAACACTACACATAAAAATAACCTCATCTAACTGTTGATTTGAGAGTAGGTAACTCCCATGCTGCCTGAGACTTTATATTGAGAACCAAATGTAGTCATTTAATCCATTTGGGGTACATCCTACTCTGTATTTGGCTCTGTACTATGTGGTATGGTATACTGATGGACATACAGTACAAAAGACAAGAAAACATGTATAGCCCACGTGCAATTAATTATGGCATACAACAGTGTATTAGATAAAGAAGTAAAAATTCTGACACACTATCATAGTTCCAATTTGCCAATATATTTCTTATTAACAAGTTTCACAATTAAGTTTGGGAGTGGGGTAGAGGGAGGAAAAGCCCTGGGTTGGTATGTATTTATGAGTTTCTATTACCTTTGAGATCTTTTTTCCAATGACCACAGTTAACTGAGAATGAGATTTCATATAAATGTTTGCTGGTGAAGAAGCCTTTATGCTGATACAGTAAACAAGAACCAGGCTTGAATTTTGATAACAGTATCAGCATATGACATAACAAAAAAAAGTATACAAAAGAATTTGGTGTCAGCCATTTCTGCAAGTCTCCTCATAATTAACATATGTGTATTTGTATCTGTGGTTCAAACATAAACCAGAACTAACAAGAGATCAGAAGCTTGAGCTATATAAGCTGCTTCTACTCACAAGCCTTGAGAATTTTGAGATATTTTAGCTATTTTATGATTCAATTATTATCCTCTTCAGGCTTCAACTCATAAATATTGAGTTTATATATTTATTTATTTAATTTTTGCCCAATTTGCAAATTATCTTGCTATTAATCATTACCAATTAGCAAATAAAGCTGCAAAATATTTTTGTTATTTTCCTTTCACTATATTAAAAAATCCCTGGTTTATCTCAAGTACGTACATAAGAAATGAAAAACAAAGTAAAGAAAATTTACAATTAGTAAACTAATTCATTTTGAAGACCAATGCAAGTCTAAAACAGGAACACGAAATGTTGAGGTGTATAAAAATGCCACTTCTCAGTCTTGTGTTTTTCAGAATGTATGACCAAGAAGTGTTTTTTAGACCCCTCCATTTCTCTTCTTCCTACTCATTCCCACTCTGCACAAGTCCACATGTCATTATATTTCAACAAACTTAAGTAGCTACTTGGCAAACGTATGTTTGCTTTTTTCCTGAGTGCCCATATGTTCGTGTCATGCAGATGCAAATGTTACAATAAGAAAATATGCAATGTATTAACTTCCTGGATGTCTAAGTATGTTGACGGGTGCTTTTGATGGCATCATTACTTAACTGGCTACTCCTCTAGCTCAGGCCTAATTTTTGACCTTTTCTTTAGCAGAGGTATTATTAAAATTAATTAGTGTTACATCCTTTCATTTATAGAGAAGCTACCATATTTATAGTTAAGAATCAGGAAAATATCAGGAGGAAGCAACCATTTCCAGTTGCCTCATGATTCTCTCAGAAAGGGGCTGAGTTTATCCAAGAGAAGTCAGCTCTTTAATCAGGGGGTCTATATCCTACAGACATTTCACTCATTAATTCATTCTTTCACTTAATGAGATGAAGACATATAGTTCCAGCTTTCAAAAACGCTGATGGGAGACAGACACATGGACAAACCCGCTCCAGAGGCATCAGAAGTGCATTCTGGGAGCATCAAGCAGGGACAACAAGAAGAGGAGCCTTGAACACGTTCTCAGTAAATATGTGAACTTCTCTCAAAAAGTGCTGCAGTGGCAGTGGAGGACAAGTTGATGTCATTATGTTCCTTTTAGAGGGGGAAGAAAAAAAAAAAAAACAAGATTCAGAAAAAACTGGAAGTAAACTTTTTCACAGCCATCATGCAGAGCTGAGATTAGAACCGTTTCTGAAGGCATAGTGACTCAGCCCAACAAAATAGATGTGCTGTTCCAGCATCGCTTGGCAGAAAGCCTTCCTTGCCATGAGTAAAAAAGTTGCTACATTTTGTTTCATATTCAAAATATGTTATATAACCCAGTTAAATTCACTGAGACTATGTTCTCACTTCATTTCAGGTCCTTAAAGGACACCTGGAAATGAGGGGTGGGGAATGAGCCACCTGTTTTTCTCTTTGACCTTCCCTTTACAAAGTCAGCTCTTTGGCCACCACTTCCGTTATGCAAAACCAAAGGGTCAGAATCAACTGGAGGCCTTTCTTTCCCCCTCTCCTTCCTATCTACTCATACCCTAAAGTACTCAGTCTTGATCTTCACACACCCAGACACAAACTCATCTTCTTTTCTATCTCCTGTCTCACCATTTCATTTCATCATCCTGACTCTTCCAATAGAATCCCACCTGCCTGCTCATTCCTAAGCTCCTACGATTTATACTGTCTGATTTGTCACCCCACAATTTTCCTGTCATCGATAAATCATCCATCTCACTGCCAAAACCTTCAAGTTTCTCTTCTGCCTAAAAGGAAAATAAATAAATAAATAAAAACCTTTGTCCTCTCTACCAGTTTTCCAGGCTCGTGTTCACTGGTCCCCTTTTCAATTCCTGACCCAGTCAAGTCACTTCTTCCCGGCTGCCCATGTTCCCCTGGAGTTCCCGTGTTTTTATTTTTGCTTAGACTACTGGCTTTTCCTGGCTTACGTTTCACTTTCCAAATTCCTCCCTCCCTCTGACAAGGCTCAGTCTCCACCTCAGTCTCCTGAAATCTTTCTGGATTGCTCCCAATAATGACATTTTCTTTCTACTCTGAACTCTCCAAGACCTTGTAAGCTGTACCCATAACTTGGTCCTCACCGTATTAGAGCTGACTGGTCTGGAAATAGCATCTCTTCAGAGCTATGTGTCAAATCTTTCCTAGTATTTATCAAGGGCTGAACATATGCCAGTCATTTTGAGAAACGCCCCCTTACATTATTTAAATGAAATCTTTCAAAAATCTCAGGAGTCAGTATGTCAATATCCCATCTTCAATGAGATTCAAGATCCAGAGAAATCAAATTCCTGAAGGACCTAGAGTAGTAGTGTCCAATCTTTCGCTTTCCTTGGCCACATTGGAAGAAGAAGAATTGTGCTGGGCCACATATAAAATACACTAACACAGGGGAAGGCAGGATGGGTCGGCAAGTTAAGCGCTCACTTTGTAGCCCCGAGGCCCAAGGATTGAATACTGGCTATGGCCTGTACAGATCCATATGCTGAGCTGGGGCTAGCTTCCCATGCCGGAGGCCCCCAGTTCGGTTCTTGCCCCTCCCCCCCAGTTTGGCCCCTGGCTTCAGAGGGTATGCCTCCCATGTGGGAAGCTCTCGGCCCAGTTCCCGCCCTGCATGGCTCCCATCCACCTGTGTGGAACAAAACTGTGTCAAGAACTGATGACGTGCAACTATGGAGACTGCTCTGGGCCCTCCCCCCTTCACTTTGTCTTTCTCTGTCTCTCTGTGTCAAAAACAATAAAATAAATCTTTTTTTTAATTAACACTAATGATAGCTGATGAGCTAAAAAAAAATTGCGAAAAACATCTCATGATGTTTTAAGAACATTCATGAATTTGTGTTGGGCAGCATTCTAAGCTGTCCTGGGCCCCCTGCCTGCGAGGTGGACAAGCTTGGGGTACAGCCACACAGCTCATTAGCATTGTGGAAGTCCAGCCTGGAGCTCACCTCTGTCAGGTGACAGGCTCTTTGCAGTCTCCATTGTGATATTATACTATAACCACTTCAATTTAAAGGACTGTGCCTAGGATCCTTTAGAAGCTCGCAGCAGTTAACATACTGCAAGTTCTTAGTGGGTCTGTATTAAATAATTGCTTCATTTTAAGAGTGCTCTGTAACCTCAGTTTTAAAAGAAACAATAACAATAGAGGTTAAGCCAACTACATGTTCTAAATGTCCAACTACATTTAGTCTGCAGAAATACACACCTGTTTTCATTACTAATAAAGTATAAGAAAGCAGATTTGTCCATGGTTGGGATAGGGAAGACCATAGAAACCACACCTGTTAATTAACAAAATGAGCCCTCAATTTCTGTCTGGTATTTTTGTCTCAATTATTCAATTTGGAGTTAGGGTGCTGGCTCACATCTTCTAGTTTGTGCTTTGACATAAAGTACAGGGATGGATGCCAAGACTGTCTATTTACACAGAACAGCTCTTTGAAATTGGTCCTCCACAAAAACCTTCTGCTATTTTGCTTCCACGTAACTCGGCCATCCCATGTGACCCCTGTGAGAACTGATGACTTTTTATGTGGTTATGGTGACAGAGAGAAAGAGTGGTAAATCCTGCCAGAGACAAGGCTCTTCCAGATATAAAAAAGAAACTTCATTATACCAGGCAAGGAGGAGCTTAAAGAATTCAGGGTTCCTCAAAACACTGAAGGGAGATATGACTTGCTTTAAGTTTAAAAAGTTTATTCTGCCCAGCCAGCAATTGAGGAATATTTTCACAAGCCTCTGAGGTTCTGTGAAGATTCTGGCTATTGAGAACGTCTGTCTCTGGAGTCAGGTTAAAGAAGAATGTTTGAATCTTCGCCGTGTTGGCTGAAGAAGCTGTACCCCACTAGAGTTAGCTAATATTATGCAAGCTTTGAAAAGAGAGATGTTTTGTGACTCGGACAACCTAGGGAGAATAACAAGTCTGACTTGATGAAAAGCCTCTGGTAAAATTAGAACCTGCTTCTGTGCTTATTCACGAAAAATAGAAAGTAATGAAAATTAAAAGAGTTTCAGAGGAATCTCGCAAAAATCCAGACAGGATGGCAATCTGGAATTCAATAGAGTTGATTTTTCTTTCTCTAGGGTTTCATCAGTTTTTTATTCTCTTCCATTCTATTTCTTTTTTCTGTATCTCTCAAATACAGATGCATTTCTTAATAAATTCATTATGTGTATAGAAGCAATATCTTTGGGGTGTCCATATAGGCTTTAATTAAATAGTCTATTGCATAGATCAATGAGGGGAGACTATCTTCATCAGCAATCCATCAACAAACGGTTACACCCTGGTGCAACCTCCCTTCCCTGGGCAGGGTAAAGTGCTGCAGAGAGGAGAAGTGGCTGATTTTAGATAAGCTTCAAGGATCTAGCCTGGCAGATGGCGTTTGTCTGAGCATCATGATTTGGAAAGTTTGTATTATATCAACAGCCAGGAATAGAATGTTGATACTGATGTGTTTAATACCGAGTAGGAGAACAAGGGGGCTGAAGCCAGAAGACAAGATAAGACCGAAGTGTGTTCCTCAGAGAGGACAATTAATATCAGCGTTCGGAAACATGGAGTTAACCAATTTAAACAAGCGCAGCATTCAGTAACTGATTAACTCTAATGATGGCTCTACTCCGTGCTCCCTAGGCTTCTGTGTATAATATAGGCCAGACCAGACCCAGGGGACCAAAACAGAGTCTAAAGTCAAAGTTGAGGGTACAAGGGCAAAAATCAAGAGATAAAAGTGAGGTGCAGGAGTCTTAACCCCAAGACTCTCAAAAAAACACTCCTAGGTTGCCATTGAGCCAAGCACACTACAACATGGTCTGCTTATTTCAAAGAATCAATGCTTTATGAGAGCTGTCTGGAAAGTATCCAGCCAAATAACCATTCTTGTTATATTCACAATGGCTGGATTTTCTTCCAGACAGCCCGTGTATATGTGTGCATGTTTGGAACTAGCCAAGGGTTCGTTCTGATTTGACAAGCCAGGAGTATCCCAGGTCACTGAGGACTTTTCCTCTTGTCCAGTCTGGCACACAGAGCAGAAATGGCATCATGGAGAGGTGTGGACCACCGGGACTTCTCACAGTAGTGTTGTAAGGAGCAGTGAAGCATTTATGAAGCATAAATGTCTACTGAACACTGAAGTCTGGATTGAAATCTTTATTCGGCAGTTACTAGTTGCATGACATCAGAGAAACCATGCCCCTTTGAACCTCAGTATCTACCTATGTATAATGGTCATCATCGCTGGTCCATGGCTTGTCTGTCCTCACATCCATTTTCTTCTTTGCTTTGTATTGCAGATGCTCACCTGCAGTGTCTCATTTTCTGGCCAATGGGAGGCACTGGGGGGAGAATGGAGGGCTGAGAGAAGGTTCTCTGATTTGGAGAGTTGAGGTCTAGATTAGCCAAAATTTGAAGCATTCACAGAATCATCAAGACAGGTTAGCTAGGGAGGAAATGAACAAGACTCAGGGGATAATAATTTTTCTGTTGCCCAGCTCCACGTTATTTTCTTTGATAATCCAGTAATATTAACTTTCAATGACTTTTTATTTTTCTACCATGCCATTTTTTTCCCTTTTCCATCCCCCACCCTTCTTTCCTTCTTCACAGGCTGCTTCCATCTGTCATGTCAGCAACAATCACTGTGGTGGTGTTGCTTAGACAGTTTGCAAGAGTCAAAAGTGGGCTGGAACTGAAGAGTTCATTACTAAGATCCGTTGGTTTCCTAATTACAGGGGCAAGGTGAAATATTTATCCTCACCAAAAAGCTCCCCTACGACCAGTTTCGAAGATGCCTACTTTTCACCCTTTTTACATTCGAACCCCAATGAGCTTGTCAGCAAAATGAAAGGTATGTCATTCAGATCGTGCCTGCATTGCAAAGGACTATAAACCTGCCAACCTCTTTGATGAAATAAAAGGGCTTTATTTATGATTCATGTAGGAATATGAGGTTATTTTCATTCTGTCAGTACACTAATAATCAGACGAGGGCTCAGGAAATGAGCAGCCCATCTGACAGGAAAGGTTCTGATAAAGGGGAACCCTCTGGGGTGTTTGCCCCTCTTTGTCATCCCCTTTCTAGTGTGAGGTTAGGAGTGTGTCAGAGTGTGAGCCAGCTATCAGGCTTGGCTGCAGGAACAAAGACAGTTGCAATACAGCAGGACTTGGGATGCCACTCGATGAAGGGGAAGGAAAAAAAAAAATCAGTCCCTTCAACGAAAAAAAGTTTTTGCTCCGGCCTCAGGTTAGCAATTTGGAGCCTCCCCAGTTTCCTGTGATGTCTCCAGTTCAAAAGACAGCCAATCTTCCAGTCCGCACTCCTACTGGGCATTCTAGCCAAAGTTAAAAAAAATAATAATCATGTAAAAAGATAAGTAAAAGACACAGAAAGGAAGAAAAGCCAATTGGCCAGGTTCCTTCCACAATCATTAACCATTTGTTCCTGCTACCCAATGTCCTTGGTTAAGGTGATCTGACTTAAAGGCAAACAAATGTGGCTGACTATATTTCAAAGGACACCCTTGCCTTGTTATTTCAAATACTCCCATAATTTGGGGCCTCTTTTATCTTTGTTCCTGTTCTAGAAAGTGCTTAGAAGTTACTTTAATTCAAGTTGGAGGTAAATTCTCATTCCTACCCATTCCTACCATTGAGATGACCTCCAGCAATTCTGAATAAAAAGTTCTCACTGCATGAACCGGGCAGCACTAAGGCCTGTGATTTGCTCAATAGTGACATCTTGGCAGAGAAACACAAAGACATACAATCTACTCAGGATGAAGTGTGAGAAAGTTCACTGGAGGAAGAAAAATAATACTAATCCTTCATTCAATAGCAGTGAGTCAAATAAAGCGCTATTTTTTTTTTTTTTTTAAGGTTAGGTAGTAAGTTGAAAAGTACATTTAAAATGGCAGTTATCAGTTCAGATGAGGCAGGAATGGCTATCTGAGGGGTCCCGTGAAAGTGTGGTTTTCTTGACAAATTACCAATAAACGTTCTCTGCAGATATTTTTGTATACGTGTCTGTGTGTCTTTCTGGAGCAATTACACTGGTAAAAGGACTAGTTTGAAAAGTAGAGGTTTGGGCTGTTTCTTCATAACCGAGAGTCCAGTTCTTACTGTTTGCCTTGGTCACTCCACACAAAAGGACACCTTTTTTAAGGTTGTTACTACATCATTAACTGAAACACGCTTTGAGTGACACCAAAGCATTCTTCCAGGATGACCAATTACCTAGACGTGTCGTCTCCAAAAGTGAAAGCCCTCGTTGCACACCAGAGTAACCAAGGCCTGAGCCACACACCCTGTGGGAAGGTGTAAAATATGCTTCAGTCGAGGGTCTGGGTGCTTGGGCCCTTGGGACAATTTGTTTCTGTTTCAATTGTCACCCTGTACTACTAGGAAAAGCAGAGAAAAAAGTGTCTTGCTTGGAAACTATCTATTTAAAATCATTAATCTCTTCAGAGAGCCAATTGTTTTCTTTTAGTTGTCAATACATAATCTGATAAGGTAACCCTTTAGTTTGAGAGAAATGGCGTGTTTGAAAATGACCTTTGCAGGAAGCCCATTATCCTGTATTCCAGTTCTTGCTCCACAGCTATAAACGTCTGTGTCTTCAGCAAGGGGCCTCACATCCGTGTGTCATCTTTAGGACAAGATTCTCTTCGCCCTGGCTTGGCTGTTTAAGTGGCAAATGAGACACTGGTGGGTGTGAGTGTTTGGAAAAGGATAAAGCTTAAAGCACATCAAGCTGTTTTAAGAGTGAACTACATTCAGAACAATGGGTTCTGTAATCATGAGTACCAACTAGTCTTCGGTTTGGGTTCTAAAGCGGATTCTCATCCAAAATAGGAATAGTCATTTCTCTCGCCACTCTTGGATGGGGAAAGATTCTGAATGGTGAGGCCCAGAGAGATAATCATGGTGTTAGGCTCAGAGTCCCTCACAGACTCCTATTAGAAAATGCAGAGTTCAAGTTGTTCACTGTCAGAACAAAACAGGAGAAGTCCTGAGCCCCAAAACGTTCTAGAATGATTTAGTTCACGGGATCCAGAAATTCCAAGGTGTTACTTATTTTTACTGAGATTACACAAAAATAATAAGCCCTTCATTCTGTTAGCAGTGGAAAAGTGAGACATTAATTACCTTGGGACTATTAAAGAAATTAGGCTGACCATATGTACCATTTTGAATGGGACAGAAAACATTGGTACTGTCCCATTTCCAATGGTACTTCTGGGCATCCTACTGACACCATGAGTGCAGCCCAGTGAGACTTGGCTGGCCATAGGTACTGTTTGAAATGAGAGCGGAGCAGTGTTTTCTGTTCCATTTTAAATGGTACGTCTGGTCAGCCTCATTATAGCTCCTCTCCAGTCCCAGATATTGATCTGTAAATGCAGCCTCTCTCACTGTGGCAGAGAGAAGCCTGAGACATAAGGGGAGGTGTCCTTGCACCTTGATTTCCCAAGGCCATGAAGCACACACCTCTCACACCTGCCATAGCACCAGGAGGTACAGCAGGCCACTCACTACTCCATGAGCCTGAGATTTCATTCTCACAGAGCAGGGAGGTTCATTAGCCTCCCTTGATCAGCAGTAAGGTTTACAGCTGAATCCATAAGAGAGATCCGTGTGAAACATGAGCCGAGAGAGAGGCACTGCATCTCACCATTAATAAGCCCTCTTCTGGGATCCGGCATTAGCCAGATTCAGCGGCTCACGGAGCACAGGGGTATCACTTTTACATGATTACTCTAAATTCTTAAACCAGAGGCTTAAGAGAGAGGCTTCGCACAAAAGCAGCTGTGGGAATTGCTGAATGATTGGTGCAACACGGGCCCTTGGTTAAACCACTTCAGGTAGCTCCACTTGTGGGGCTTATGACCAGGTATTTAGCGACCTGCATTCCAAGGGAAGGGATAAGGGGGCAGAAGGCGAGGAAGGGCTGTGACTGGGAAAAGGCGAGGTTTATGGCTTGCCCAGGAGCGCTGGGTCCTCATTCGCGGTGCTCGCAGCCCTGCTGCGCCCCCATCCTGCCCCTTGCACTGTTTGCCTGGCTTCTCACCAGTTTGGCATTTGGGATTATCTGCTTTTAGAACCCTAATGCCACTACATGCCTTTCAAGAGGCTGCCACTTGCCTCCATAAACTCACCTTCTTTGTTCTCCGCAAAAATGAGAGGCCTGGTTAGAATGACCTGCTGCTCGGCCCACACGGCCTTCTATTTTCTACAGTAATGTTGATTTTTCAGAAAAGAAGGTACTGATGCTATTTTCTTTTTTTTTTTCCTTTGGTCCGAAATTTCAAGGACTCCTATAATCTACCTCAAAGTTCTTTCTGAAGGTCATGTGCCTAAGGTACCTATCCAGGCATCAGCTGGTTTGATGTCATCAGTCAGAACAAGGGCCACCTGCCTTCATTCAGAACAAGCCAACACTCAAACAAGAGAGTGCTCTCAGAGGAAATGTGAGGCACCCCTCTGCTTTGTGTCTGACTGGGCAGTCCCAGGGGACAGACCAGAGGCTCACCACACCTTCAGTATTTGAACTCTAAGAATGGATCTCTTATCTGATTGCCTCGTATGTGGATGTATTATTGGAAGCTCCATCTTGCTCTTAATTACACTGGGTTTTGTGCTGTTCTCTCATTCTTTCAAAGTCCGCATCACCTCCCTACATTTAGAGACTGTGCCATTATGCTGAATGCTCCCTTTGAACACTTGGAAGCTTCCAGCACAGCCCTTGGTATATTTAACATGCTAACAACAGAGGGGCTGCTGCCTTCAGTGGAAATGTGGTTTGCATTTTTAGGTTTCAGCACCCAAGCCACTGATACTTTATTTGAAAAATGTTTTTAAAATGTTTACATTTGCATGAGATCTATATATTCATACTATTATGGACTGAAGTGTGTCCCCTCACCACCCTCAATTCCTAAATTGAAATCCTAGCCCTGATGTGACTATATTTGGAGATATGATCTTTAAGGGGGTAAATAAGTTTAAATAAGGTCATAAGAGTGGAACTATAATTCAATAGGACTGGTGTCCTCATAAGGAGAGGAAGAGATGTCAGAAATCTCTTTTTCTGCACATGCGCAGGGGAAATGCCATAAGAGGACTTAGTGAGAAGGTGGCTGTTTGCGAATCTGTAAGGCCTCAGCAGAAACCCACTCTGCTGGTACTTTGAA
The DNA here is from genome assembly GCA_004027555.1 of Craseonycteris thonglongyai. Taxonomy (NCBI): domain Eukaryota; kingdom Metazoa; phylum Chordata; class Mammalia; order Chiroptera; family Craseonycteridae; genus Craseonycteris; species Craseonycteris thonglongyai. The sequence continues at coordinate 2,581 of PVKE010020467.1, read as the reverse complement.
CTTGAACTTCCAGCCTCCGGAACTGTGAGAAGATAAATCTCTGTTGTTTAAGCCACCCTGTCTATGGTAGCTTGTTATGGCAGCCTGGCCACAGTATTGTACACATCTACCCATTTTACAAAAGATTCAGAGAATTGAGTGGGCACACAGTGACAACAAGGGTTGGAATGCTCACCAGCACCCACATTGTGCTCATTTCATTGTCTCATGCTGCGGCTAAAAAGTATGCACAATGCTGGGAAACAAGGGAACAGAACTGAGTGTATAATAGAACATTGATATTTAACTCTACTGCATTTCTTCTGTTATCTTCTCTTTGCTTGTTGATTAACCTGAGATACAACAGACTTGGTAACCCGTAGACCTGCAGATACTAGGGAGGGAAGGCTGGTGGCTTCCTCTGGAAGTCGTATAGTTTTCCATGAAGCTAGCATAGGAAAGCACCCTCTAAAGAGATTTGTTTTGTTTCTTCCAGACCATGCATGTATATATAACTTGGCGACTGTTCAGAACTTTTCTCTCATTAAAAATAAGGTCACATGGGGGAAGCTGGGATGGCTCAGCGGGTTAAGCGCTCGTTTGCAGCCCCGGAGACCAGGGATCAAATCCCGGCTCCGGCCCATGTGGACCCATATGCTGAACTGGGTTGTGCCCCCAGTTCAGTTCTCGCCAGGGCCTATGCAGGAGGCTCCCAGCCCAGTTCCTGCCCTGTGCAGCCCCATGCCCACCTGTGGCGTGAAACTACTGGTATATGGAAAACTAATGCTGTCAACTATGGAGACTGCTCTGGGCCCTCCCCCTTCTCTCTGTCTCTCTCTGTCTCTCTGTCAAAAACAATAAAAATAATTCTTAAAAATAATAATAATAATAATAAGGGCACTGGTAGATTTTTTTAATATAGTTAAATTTATTAGGGTTACATTGGTTAGTAAAAATTATATAGGTCCCAGGTATACAACATAGCTTTTAATACAATAGATTGACAATATGAAAAAATAAATTTAGACTTCCATATTCAAACAAACTTTCAGATGTATCAAAGATTTAAGTGTAAAAATAAACTATATATAAAAAAAAATAGTGGAAGAAAATCTAGGTGAATAGCTTTGAAGTAGGTCTTTCCACATATGAAATTGAAGATAGAAATTGTTTTAAAAAGTGTGTATTTTTACTTCATAAAAATCAATATCTGAGTAACAAAAAGCAAACCAGTTAAAAATATCAGGAACAAAAGTATTTCTTAAAACATTTTATTTATGATTTGCATATTTGTAGCCAAGAAAGTGTTAATATACTTAACATGTGAGCAGTTTTCTCTAGTTAGCAAGAAAAAAGCAAATGTTGCAAGAATATAGTCACAAAAAATGTGAATAAGCAGTTCATAAAATAAGAACTTTAAATGAAAAACATTGTTTCTAAAAAAGTTTCATCTTCTCTGAGTCAAATAAATGCACTTAAAACAATAAAAATACATTTCTATATCAAAGCATATGGGTAATCATTTTCTGTTTTTTTGTTTGCTTTAAAAAAAATAAAATAACATTGGCAAGTGTGTGTTTCATCGCTTTTATAAGCGCTCTTGAGAGGGTGAATCAAGAATTATTTCTCTTCTTAGGGGACATTTAGCAACTTATTAAAAGCCTAAAAATCTATTGTCTTTTGACTTGATGATTCTAACACTAGAAATTTGTCCTAAAAATAATATTAAACAAGTAGGCATATGCACAGAAATATTCACACAGGTGTGCTTACAAAGGTAAAATTATTGGGGAAAATCTCAATATTCAACACTAGGCCACTGGCTAAATATCATACATATGCCTAATGGAATAACCATTAAAATGATGATGAAGATATGAATTTGTCAACATGCAAAGATACTCACAATATATTGATAGGTGAATAAAACAACCCATAACATTTGTGTGTGTTATGTATACACAAAAATTCTGGAAGAATATACAACAAACCATAACAGTTTAACATGGCTATCTGCCCATGAGTTTAGATTATGCTATTTAATTTTTATTTTTATTCATCTGTAGTTTCTAATCAGCTTTTCTTAGAAAATAGCTACTATGAAGAGGATTGAGTAAAAAGGACAGAGGATATAACTGGAGAAACGATTTCTGGAAGCGGAAGCAATGAGAACTTTTACTCTGTTGGGTGTTTTCAGTGTTTTTTAAAGTGCGGTCTGAACATCAGAACCGCTAGGAGGTCTTATTAGGTGTGTGGACTTCAGGACCCAGCTCATACCTATTCAATCTGGATCTCTAGGACAGGACCCGGGTCTCTACCATTTTAACAAGCTCCCTAGATGATGTTTATATAGTATGAGGGTTGAGAACTTTGTTGCAGGAATCACCTGGATCCTTTAAACTCAGAGTCATAATGAGTGAAAGTTACATGCTAAGGAGCTTCTAGTAGTTTCCCTGTCAGTCCAATGACTGCTGGGTGTTCATTACTGCAACCGAGGGAGGAGACTCTGGGTGTGCTGATGTTCCAGCTTGCACTCTTACCTTCCTTTCCTCAGTGCTTTCTCTTCCATGATGTGTAGGTCACCCTGGTATCTAAGTGTCTT
>PVKE010020466.1:9681-27561 GCA_004027555.1 Craseonycteris thonglongyai | reverse complement strand
TCTGTCAAAAGTAAAATAGAAATAAATATGCACTGAAGATAAAATAATTACTCTCTATAAAATATAAAATAAAAAAAAAATTATTTGCTGCCACATATTGGACTGTTGTTAAGAATTAGGTCCCACGCTGTAGCATGCAGCTGGTTTTGAGCAATATTGCTGCAGACATCAACAGTTTCTAAATGTATCATGACAGACTTGAAAGTCTTCATCACATAAGAGAGAGCGAAAATCTCTGAAGCCATCTAAAAGCAGACAGGGTAGATAATGAACACGACTAGAGAACTAACGCAGGGTTTTCATAGAAGTACGAATATACATTGTATTGTTAGATATCTCAAGAATATGAGTCTCTAGTGGGCAATAACTATCATAACACTACATTAGTCAACCAATTTTTATCAGTCCTGACAGATATAGGAGGGCTGTCAGAAAGTACCCAACCACGTAATTGTTCTCGTTATATTGACAATGGCTAGATTTTTTTTCTGGACAAACTTCATATAGTCATTGTCCATGTTTCATAGTAAGTGAAAATTGTGCTCCAGGAACAATTTACTATGATCTCTGTTTGATTACCAATTGACAATGGCTTATAAAAATGTCAAAATTTTCTATAACCACTAGCCTAATTAATAGCTAGTACTCTTTAAATCAGCATAAACTAAAAGAATGTTTATGAAGCTATATCTTGAGATAGAAAGTGCATTATTATGTAAAGGAGTGGCCTTTGTACTAAGTATGATGCCACAATCACTGTTATTTGGGGGAGAAAATGACTCCATTCCTTGTTGAAAAGGAATTTAACCATATTTGGTTAAAATGGTTAAAACTAAAGAATGGATCTACACATTCTATTGTAAAACATTACTTAAAGTGGCTAAATCAAGTACGTGAATGTTACTTATAGGTTAGATTTAAATATTTTAGGTACCCTTAATTACATAAATCAATAGCATTACCTCAATTTCTTTGTTTTGTCTATTTAAGGCATATCATGTTATTTTTATGATTTATTGGGTGTTAGGCGGATGATTTGGAAAGTAATAAAAGTCAAAAGTTGCTCATTGTAAATAACCCTGAATGTTAAGGTGGGACAGGACTTCTGTCTGACTCATGAAATAATTCTGAAGAGAGAAACACACTTTGGTTCATGGAAATTAATGTTGAATGAAAATACTGCATATGTATGTATGTATGTATTTTAGCAGCCATTTATCCATTCTTGTTTCTTTGACTGTTCATTCTTATTCCATACAAGGCAATGTCCCAAATGTTTCCGTTACCTTTTGCAGTATAAATAGACGAGAAACATGAACAGCCCTGCCCCGGCGTTAGGGCGGACCACGTCACAGAACACCTTTTCAGGAAAGAGGGATAGTGCTGCAGAATTGTTGCCAAGCAGTAACGGTTCTGATAATTTTTTTAAAATCAAAGGAAAATGCCATCAATGCTTTTTAGTAAATGTATCATTTAAAATAATAGTCTTCAAAATAGTTTTCTAATTGACATACACAGTTAATTTTTCAATACATTTCTCTGGAACGTAAAAGGATTTATTATAGTTATTACCGGGTTATGTATAATACATGACTCCTGTCACAGTTGCATTTCCTCTAAATGGATGCTTTCTAATGGAGCGGAAAGAGAGAAGGTTGTTGGAAATGACATAAAGCGATAACACTCAGAGGGGCCCTCTGAACACTGTCTTAACACCATCCTCTGAACAGTGTGGGCCTTTATCGAAGAAACAGGTAAGTAATGGGAAGAAATTGTTATATATACATAGGATACAAATTGGAAGATTGCATTAAAAGTGGTTTCTTATGGTTTTGTTGGAAGAATGCAGGATGGGGGATGCACTTTTGGTGTTACCAGAACTAGACCTTCTCATCAGGTCAGAGTATGGTTAAAATCTGAGTTAAAATAAGGATGAAGTTGAAATCATTTTAATTCATAATTGTGTAACACAACAGGCGTTCTTTTGGTCCAACAATTCTAAGCCGATGCTTTTGACTAACACATTTTATTAAGTCCAATTCTAGATAATGTTTACTTCACTAAAAATCTCGATGGGAGCACAGTTGACCAACATTCCCAAATGTCAGCAGTCCTTTAGATCGAAATGAATAATTGATAATTCATTATCTCCACCAACCTCAACTTCACCCAGACTCTAAAGAGGAGATGTGCATGCCACTTTGCCATTTCATTTTCACTGACCTAGTTTTATATTTCGGTTAACGTTTTTATGTCTCCAGGTTTGAGTACTGAGGGCACTATTAGGGTGTATTCTAGCCTTTCTATGCAATAAGTGAGCAATCCTTGATCTTATCCCACCTTATCATCTCAAGAATAAAAAAATGAGATAGAAGGAAGTGCAGTGATTTCCATGATGTCACTTTATTCATAACAGAGTAATGAATGGGATCCCAGATCCAACTCACAGGGAAATAACAAAAACAAAACTTGCTACCCAATTGCGATTATTTCACCTGAGTTCAAAGGAAAGTTCCCATGTTTAATGCCATTGTCTACTTACTCACTTCCAGCAAGAGCATATATGCCTCCAAAACCACTGCTAAACATAAGTGTCCATGAGGGTTAACATTCAAAACAAAAACACAGCAATTCAAGAAAATAGCAAGTGCATTGTTGGAAAAATCGTAGGGAGCAGAAATACCTTGGTACACAGAAAGTAAAAATGGGAAGTGGCAGAGATCATTGTATTGTAAAGTTTTACTGAAATATAATAATTCCATCACTGCACACTCACACAGTCAACACAAGGAAAAAGCAGGTGGGTACACATTGCATCTATCCAAGCTAAATAACATTCATTGCTATGGATGCTTCTGCCAATACACTTTTATTAAAACCTTTGTGGGTTTCCTATCCAGCTCACTGTGCTCTCAAAATTTACATTTATGAATCTCATTGAGGGATTTTCCTCTCTGTCTTGGGCTGTGAGTTAGGTGCCGAGGATCATCTTCTAGACTATTAGTTGCCCTGTTGTCTAGCTGAGAGGATCTGTGAGATACACATATGATTCTTGAGGCCTTTTCTTCTATTTGAATCTTGGATCAAGGTTCTTATAGCTGCTACTTTGATTTGAACTTATCTTTAAACCTTGATCACTGGTTTTGCCCCAGATTTGACTGTTATTTTGAAGCTATTTCTTAACTTTGAGAGTTTTTTGCCACCTGGAAAGCCTAGAATGACAGAAAGTTTTATTTTTTGAATTTAGCAAGTTCTGCCTCCTTGATGTTTCCTCTAAATTCTGCTTGAAAGATAAACATTTTCATCTTTACCTGTTCTCTTTAGTACTTTACCCACAGCTAAAACACCTAGATATAGAACAACATCAACACAGAAGATGCTAGCAATCAATGAAATAGACTGACAGAATGAGGATAATTATTAAAACTAAATTCTGATTCTTTGAGAAACTACGTATATTCGATAGACAGTCTAGCAAGATTGATCAAGAGCAAGAAAGAAAATAAGAAGCACATAAGCAATGAAAAGAGTAAAAGATTTTAAAAAACAGAACATTATGAGCAAATATTTATTTGAAAACCAGGCTGAAATGGATAAGGTTACAGGAAAACATAAATTGGAAACATTCCTGAAGGAAAATACCGATCTTTGAACACACTGATAACCACAAGTAAACTGAGGTGCTGATTCTGCTCACCACCTTTCACCCCACCAATAAGGGAGGGAGGGAGGGAGGAAGGAAGAGAGAGAATAAAGGGAGGAGGAAATAAATTCCTGGGCAAGATGATGTTACGTCTAAATTTACTTTATGACACATTTTACCACTAAAGACATGATAATCCATGTATTATCAACGTGTTTCAGAAGACTTAAAAATAGAGCGAAGGAAAGCTGTAAATGTCATGTCATGATGCAAGTAGGAACTCAGCGGGGACAGCAGATAGACTGCCCTCTGTTGCCCTGTGTCCCAGCACCGTCGTGTGGGCATCACATGGGTGCGCACTGGCCTGAGGCTGTGGCCGGCACCTGCAGTCGCTTCTCTGGGGCTCCCGTCTGGCTGGGGTGCACTCTGAGCAGGCTCCCCATAGTGAGGTTGCTCCCCAAGCCTGCAGGGCATTTCCCACGTGGGTGCCTCACCCTGGTCCCAGATCCCCCGTGGGAGTAAGGAGCAGTGGCTTGGTTGACAGCACCCTGACCTGGCTGTCTTCCCGTCCTAGTCTCAGGCCCCTATGCTGTAGCAGTGTTTGCTGGAAAGACCTATCAAATCACAGCTTATATTCAGCTTCCTATCCTGGGGGGCAGGGGGTGGGGTTGGTTCACTTTCTGGGCAAAGGCCAGGAACCTGATTAGGTTGATCTCGAAGTGCAGCTCCTCAGATGCAGACTCTTAGGACTGGAGTTGGCTTTGAACCTGCCCCATGGTGACCAGTACTCCACCGACGGAGAAGAATTGGAATCATGATGCCCCAGCATGGTCATGAAAACCCAAAGGCGGAGGCTTCTGCCTGTGGAAACTGATTCAGGAAACAGAACTGGGAGCCCGGGCCTGTACCGTCTGCCTTGGTCTCTGCATTCAAGTCGGGTGGTGAGATCGCCCTTGTCTCCCTGGGCCAGTGTGGGGGCCGGGGGCTCATCCACGCTTGCAGGAGAACCGCGGCCTCCATCTCTCCACAATGTGGAGTTCCCGGCCTCAAGGCAAACGCCCTGCAGCACCATGCGTGTGCTCTTTCTTTACCCTTCCTTGACTCTACACCAACTCCTAAGTTCCAGTCTCAGCACAGCTTAACTGGGGGAGTTAAACGGTCTGCTGAGCAGAATCTGAGGCTGCATGTTGCAGGCGCTGCACTTGCAGCATCTCCAGGTGATTCACGGAACGCCGTAATTTCCTCCGTGGGTCCAGGAGACATTCTGATCGCTTATTGGTAGCTCAACTTTAGCTCTTGCTGCAGATGTCCTTGTCAAATCACTGAATCTCAGTCACAGGAAAGTCCCCCCGTGCCAACACTGTCTTACTGATATTTATATTTTGTCCCCAGCCTGGCACCTGCTCGTTAATTCCCAGGCCCTGCTAATAATTCTGTTTCTCTCAAAACAGTAACGATCCCTTGGCTGAGCCATGCTAACCTGCCAACTTGGTCATTGGTCTGGAATCAGCGAAGGAAGGAGGAGACTGAATTTTTAATCATAAATGATTATGTCATCTGCGGTTTGGCTTTCCTGTATTTGAGCAAATATTAGAGCTCGGGGATTGGGTTGAGGTCACACATGAGAAAACAGAGCTAGCCATAGTGGATTTATCCCCACTGGACTCCTTTGGCTCCACCTTTATTCCTTCCAAATGTGAATGAGGCACTTCTCATGACATTCATATAGCTACTCGAAAAATGAGACAGAATTTGTAATAGCTGTTACAGCTCTGGATGCCTACAACACGTATTTAAGGGTGATACCAGAGAATTCAGGAGGATAATCAGATGGATGCCAAATACATTGTTTGTGTGGTTGTGACAATTACCTTAGTGAGTGGGCATTTATCTGTTTGGGTTTGATTTTGGAGTTACTCCCTAATTATTTTTTAAATGACAAAGTTCTCCAGGGAAGAACAGAGCATTTCTATGAAGCTTCTTTGAGTTTTTGTTCTCCATTTCAAGAAGATTCTGTGTTGAATGAACAGAGCAAGTTTGCAAGGGAAGGAGAGAGCGTCAGATTGATTCGTGTGCCATAATAAAATAAATTCTTATGCAGACACAAGATTTGCACAACCAAGGCCAACTTAGTCAGCAATAATATTAGTAGTACAGTTTACTTTTAAAAAGAATGAGTTACACTTTTCTTGCCCCCAAATAAGAACACATTCCATGAATGAAAATAGATTCGAGAGGTAGATGACAGATACGTAGACAGATAAGGAGAAAATGAATACTCATACATTGGCATTCAATACCTTATTTCTATCTTTCTAGAATTTACTTTTAAGCACCATCCTATCCATCTTTTTGAAATGAAGGATTTGCCTTTCTTTAGAAAAATCGATATATTATTTTAAAGATAGAACTCATTTTTCTTGTTACTCTTAGCAATAAGGATTTTTAAAAATAATTTATTCTGGGCATATACCTTTGACTCATATTCTTTTATTTTAGATACACAACTCAGGATTCATAACCACATACATATGGATAGAGGTGCTTCAATAGAACACCTGCTCTCCGGGAATACTGAATGTGAAATGAAGGCTCACCACTGCAAGCCGAATTTGGAGACAGGAACTGAAAGATGGAACCCAGTTTTGAAATCTAACAAGTCTGCACTTTGCTTGGACGACATAAAATATAAAAATATACGACTCTACTCCTGCCTGCAAGGGTTACAGGGTGATTTGGGGTCAGCCAACTAGAATATCAAATTCCATGGCCACAGGGACTGGCCAGAGATAAATATGTGACCAAATCAAGCCAATGACATAGAATGACACCGTTTCTGTTGAATATTCAGATAGGATCCATGGACCCAGGTCTCTGCGTTGCGAATAGGAGCCAAATGGATGTTACTTAGGGGCTTGACAACTTTGGCTAAGGGGTTTGTTGAGTAATATTGAACCCACTGGACTCCTCAGTGATGACAAGTTTGTACTAATACACTATGTGACAGGAAAACGCAGATGTGCTGTGAAAGAATTGTGCAGCTCTCAGGGTTGAAGAACTACTAGAGAGGAAGTAGGGATGTCGGGGTGGGAAGAGCCTGCGGGGGGTGGGGGGGAGCCAATAGAAGAAAAGCAGAACAGAAACATGATTCCAAATTAATTTGAGCTTCTGGATTACATTGTGCCTAAACTCTTCCTCCTGGGCTTCTCTCTTTTACGAGTCCGTAAGTCCAGTTTTGCAAAAGTGGGTTTGCATTGACTTGTCATTTGCACGGGAATGGAATCCTAACTGACAGAACAAAGGGAATTTTATCTGATGCAGTCCCATTCCAGCTGGAGTGGCCAGCAGGCAGCGAGCACAGAGGCCAGGTTCCCGGCTTTACCCTTTGTGTGTGTGTGTGTGGGGGGGGCGGGGGCGCAGGTAGAGGCTGAGAATGGAAGACACACATCTTCTGCTGGTTGTAGGGGTGTGTGGTATAGGCACCCACAACAAACCTGGTTTTTCTGGGTTTGAGTTGATGGAACTGATACTGGTTTAACTATGTTAAAGAAGACACAACATGAAATGTAGCACTCAACAAATGTTCAGTGTATGCACATGGTTGTTGAGCAGATCTCTAGAACTTCTTCATCTTGTGTGACCAAAACTCTATACCTATTGAACAGGACTCCCCTATTTCCATCCCCCAGTCACCCCAACCACATGGTACCCTCTGTCTCTGTGAGGTGGACAACGGTTAATGCCTCACGTAAATGCATGGGTTGTCCCTTGTCTATGTCATTTAACACGGTGTGGCCCAGGACCATGGATGTCACAACATGTGGCAGGATTTACTTCTTCTTAAGGCTGACTGATACCCAACTATACATATAAACTACAACTTCTTCATCTACCCATCCTCTGATGGACATTTAAGCTCTTTCTAGCACTTAAATTGTGAGTAACATGGCAATGAACAAGGGAAGGCAGACATCTCTTCAAGATCTTGATTTCAGATTTTTTTTTTTTAAATAACTACTGGAAGTGGGATTGCTGGATCATATGCAATTTTTGGAGGAGCCTCCACACTGTTTTTCATAAAGACCCTACCATCCTATATTTGCAGCTGTCGTGCTTAAGGCTTCCCCTTTCTCCCTGGCCTCACCAGCATTTGCTGTTGTTTGTTTTCTGAGAGTGGCCATCCTCACAGGTGTGAGGTGCTGTCTCATTGTGGTTTTGGCTTGCATTTCTCCGATGACTAGTGAAGTTCAGCATCTTTTCATAAATAATTTTTACTACGATTGTTTCAGGTAAGCTAGATTTTTTAATAAAAACACTACCATGTTTCTCTAATACACACTAAAATTTAGATCCTAATATGCAGCTTTTAAAATTGGGGTCAACTTTGTTGGTATTGACATTGAACATTCGTGATGAAAAACGGACATTTCAGCAATATCATTTCAGCAATGTCAATGCCTGGAAGGAGTGTGCCATGACACACACAGGGGAAAAGCTTAGGGTTAGAAAAACGAAGCATCGAAAGCACAATTTGCGGCTAAGAAGGCCAGGCGTCAGTTTATCCTTTGACCTCTTCCCCTTCCCCTAAAGCAATTTCAGTGATTCTCAAACAGCAAAGATACTGTTCTGAATAAACTGTTTCGCACCTGTTGTGTGTTCCAGAGAGCCGCCGGGAGCGGGGCCAGGTGCCTGAGACACAGAGCGGGTGGAGGAGGAGGAGGGCCCGCAGTGAGGACTAAATGCAGCCCGCGCCGTTCCCGCGACTGTGTCCGTGAGACACACAGGTGGGGAGCAAGCAAGCCACCAGGCACCCCTCCCTCTCGCCTTTTATATGCACTCTCAAGCTGGATGCTCCTTTTGTGACATAGTCCGCCGTTTCTATTTTCTCATTCAAGGTTGCTGGTATTTTTCATGTAAGATAGGGTTAAGGGGGAGCCGGGATGGCTCAGTGGGTTAAGCGCTCACTTTGCAGCTCCGGGGACAGAGGATCGAATCCCGGCCCCGGCCCGTGTGGACCCATATGCTGAGCTGGGGAGTGCCCCCAGTTCAGTTCTCACCGGGGCGAGACCCCGGCCCAGTTCCTGCCCTGAGCAGCCCCACGCCCACCTGTGAAGCGAAACTATGTGGAAAAACCAACGATGTGCAACTATGGAGACTGTTCTGGGTCCTCCCCCTTCTCTGTGTCTCTGTATCTCTCTGTCAAAAATAATAAAAATCTTTAAAAGAAAAAAAATAGAGTTAAACTGTAGACAGATGAAGAGGGGCAGATAAACTCATTTGGACCTATTTGGTTTTGCTTTCTTTCTCTGGCACTGCTACCTAAAGACTCTTTCTACTATTTGGTGAGACGGTGAGTAAGAAGACAATGTTTCACGTCACAGATGAGAGCAGAAGCCGAGCATGGAATGCCTAGATGGGGTGGCTCAGACCCCGCCCATCCATCCATCATCTGTGTTCAATGGTCACTTCAACACATCAACACTTGGACTGAGGATAATACCAACCAACAGTAGGAACTTAGCATTAGTAGAATGCAAGAAGCAAATGGTTATTTTGTTTCTAAATTATTACTTAGCAAATCTAAGGAAAAATAAAAATGTACTCATCGCTGAAAACTAGATAAGATCATTCTTAACTTGAAAGACGCTGGTTCTGAAGTTGACATGGGACTGACAGAGACACCCTAGTGAAGATGAGTAGTCAGACTCCATGCTACTGTTGAGTTTGGGTGAGAAAGAAACTCTGTTCTGTGAACACAAGGCTAAGATGAGGTCATGTCTGGATTGCTAGCTCCACTCAAAGGGACAGAAGAGAGACTGAGTGAGCAAGTAGAGGAGGCACCTGAAAGTTGGGAAAACCCATTGTGCATGGGGCTCTTGGAGACTAAAGCCAACCCTGAGCCTCAGCTACCGGAAAAACGAGTCAAGGTTGCCCAGCCTTGTCATTGTTATTAGCTTGTGTCGGTTGTTGGTTTTTAGTAATTTAGAGTTAAAAGTGACCTAATTGATATATCAGGTTAAACCAAATTGATATATCAGGTTAAGCAGTGTTAAACCAAAACACTGCTTTTGGTTTAACTGTCATGTATTTAAGAAAAAACTTGCAAAGGGAAGGTACTTTTCTGAGTCCTCCCATAACTGGGAAATCTTCTATCTAACTTCCAGGTAACTGAGAGTTTTGTGAGGTACAAAATTTTTAAATTGAAAATAGCTTTTCCTCCATATTTTGAAGCATTTAGAGTCTAGTACTGACAATAAGAAAATAATAAGAATAATTCCGAGACTCTTTCTGTGTAATTTAACTGCATTTTTATATCCGGAAGCATTCAGCATATTGTCATTAGTCTCAATTTTCTGAGGTTTTATGAGCTTCCCCCTCGGTATGTTGAGTTAGTTTTGTTTTGATTCATCTTGCTAGAAACCTCGAGGTGTACCCCAAGTTGGAGTCTTCACATATTGGTCCAGGCTTCGTGTTACATTTTGAAGAATAATGTGAGTAAAAGATAGTGGGAAATTGGGTGCCTTTATGAGACTTGTTCATTGTCCGACTTGCTTAAGAGTGATGGAAAGCAAGCCAGATGTAATTACGCGGAGAGGGAACCAAATTCCAGAGGAGGGCTGTTCTATTAAGAAAGTGTGATTTCCCCAGGGCTGAACTCTTAGATCTGCTGCCTGGGCAACGGAGGCGGGACGGACGGCAGGCGTGCACGTTCCGCACGTGAGGACGGGCTGCTGGTGCACAACGGTCCATAGAGCCTTCCAGCCACCCCCGTCTCTTCACCCTGATGACCACCCGCCTCAGTGCAGCTGAAATGCCAGAACTGCACAGCAGGTGCTGGACGGGGCGTGGGGCATCTTGGGTAAATAGGCGTGTTGTGGTGCACACGTGGGTGAGGCTGGAAGACCTCCCGATGGTGATGCTCCACAAAATAGCCCCCCAATACTGACTGTTAACTATCCTCATAAGGATAGGAGGGTCATGGGGAGCGCCAGTATCTCTAGCTGTCACTGGGGGCCCCCTCTTCCTGCCAGGGTTTGTGGAAAGAGAGGTCGCTACAGATTTAGGCACAATGATAGCAATGGGGACAATAGGACCCTAATACCGTAGAGGCTGATCTCAGTCACCCCAGTGTCTGCTTTCGTCATCACGTGATGTGCGTTCTGTGTGTGTGTTTGTGCCCATGTCTCCCTGTCACATTAGATTAGGGCCAACCCAGTGCAGGGTGACCTCATCCTAACGAATGACATCTACAATGACTTTATTTCCAAATACGGTTATAGTCGAGGTACAGGGGCTTCAGGTTTCAACATATCAATTTTGGGAGGAAACAGTTTAAGCCCTCACACTGAAGAAAGGGTGATATGCACGTATTTTCAGGACCACTGGGCACAGGGTCCACGAGGACATGACTCTGAAGGCCCCGAGCATAATCATGGCCCCTGTTAGAATGGGGGCACCGGGGAGCTAGGGAACAAGTGTCTCTCATTGTGGGGCAGCCAAGCAGAAGCTTGTGAAACCACCGCTCGCCCCTCAGCCAAGGTGGTGAAACCAAACAGCACTGCCCTGAGGTAGCAGCCAGGACAGGAGTCAGAGCCACCTTTATGAATGAATCCAAATCAGGGATGAGCTACAGCCGTGAGTCCAAGCCAGACTGAGAGCTGTCATTGTTCGACCCATAAGAGAAGGGTGGTTTTTATATCTTTAAAGGACACTAAAAACCAACAAAGAAGCAGGCACCACTGAGGTCATGGTTGTTACACAGCTGACAATATTTATAATACTGTCTGACCCTGGACAAGAAAACCGCTTGATCTCAATGATTCAGGGCCTCACAGCACTCCTCTATGACCATTCTGGCCCCTGTAGAAAGAGGATGGGTCCTGGGCAGGCTGAGCAGACGTCCCTGGGGAAACAGGACAGAAATTCATGCTACTGTCCCCTTTCAAACGGTACGGTACTTATGACCAGCCTAGTCTCACCGGGCTAACTTCAGGGTGTCAGGAGGCTGACCATATGTACCGTTTGAAGTGAGACAGTACCATTGTTTTCTGTCCCGTTTCAAACAGGATGTCTGGTCAGCTTAGTCCTGAGGGTGACCTCGTGCTATGCCAACAGTCACCCCAGTTCTGGGCAGAGACATATGATCTCAGTCACATGTCGTATGGCCACTGATTTGTCAAATACATTGTTTTCGGTTCCACCAGAAAACAGGAGGCTGTCAGCAGACAAAATCCAGACGTCAGCCCCTCCCGGCCTGTGTCAGCACCTCCCCAGCTGCTGCCCACCTGGGCGGCCTGCGTCCAATAGGAACAAGCCAGGTGATAAAGGCGGGCCACCTCAGCCCCGGAACGCTGGCCATCTGGTGATGCTCCCTGCCCCCCACCCCCGTGGGCTGGCTGAGACCTTGCTGGGTCTGCATAGCACTTATCTTTCCCTCCAGCCCTCTTAACTCTTTTCTCTCCGGTCCCTACAGTTGTTGATGGCACATAAATATCCCTCATGTCACACGGTATCTCAGCTTCTGCCTCTAGCAACGGCAGCCTAATGACAGTCACCGATTACTTTACATGAGCGATAATGAAACGTCTGCTCTGATTTTGAGATCTAGCAGTTGGCATGGCCTTCACAGACAGGCTCAAAATAGGTCCCTTCCACTGAAGAGATAACAGAAATTAGTCAAAAGTGAGCAAATGAAGACATATCTTGTCCAGTTAAGTCACCACGGTGAGCTCCCCTCCCCCCTCCCCCATTCCCAGCGGCAGGTCAGGCTGTGTGGTGGGCTGCGGCTCGTTTTTCTGAAAACATCCTGATTCACCAGATTGCCTGAGGTACCATCAAGCACCACGGTGAGGCCTCCAACTCTAAAATGCACAGTTCTACTCTTTGCGTTAGAATTTGAACAAGATGCCAAACGCTTGACCCTAAAATCAAGATTCCATGAGCACAAAGTCTCCTGCTGCAAATATATGAGTAGGAGTCTACGATGATACTTGTGGTGTGTCCACACTGCTCCGGACATTCCACGTCCATGTGCTTTGTCATAGGCACCATCTGCGTGGGGAGCACACTTTCATCTTGGGATGACGTTCGTGTATCACCGTGGTCAGCAACACCCTGGAAAGTAATGCCATGACTTCAAAGAGAAGGACTGTCATGTTCCTAACGGCACACCTTTTGTTTTTCTTTCTTCCAAGACTGGGGTAGGGTCTTGTGAAATTGTAAGTGAACACTAGTAGGGACTACTGGTGTCTTTTGAACTGAAGGAAATAAAACTCAGAAATCCTATGATTTACATTGCCAGTGTTGTCGGTTACTCTTTTCCTTTCTAAGTCAGCGCCACAAGAACAGGCAAAGACTTCGTTTGGGAAGAAGTACATTTTATCCTATTGACGGCCATTACTTTTCAAATGTTCTCTTTCTTTTGACCAAACCAGGACCCTTTTGGTTAAGATGAGCTACACCCAGCCAATCTGCTCCTTAGTCTACAATTCTAATTAAAGGCAGTTAATTGAAAAACGCAACCAAGTTTCTCTTTAGAAGATTTTATGACTAGAGCATTTTCATTAAGTGGAAGTTCCAAGGGATGCTGATAATCACATTTGGTTTTAAATAGAAAACAGAATCATCCCACCTCAAGAGAATGAAAGAGTAAACAGAGACCGTGTTTGCTTTCCATTAAAGAACAATCATGTTGACTGTGCTCTGAGGTCTCGCAGCGCCACACATGACAAACGTGTGTCAGTGATCAGCCTGGGCAGGAGCAGGCTGGGGATGGTTTGGGAACAGCGATGAATTCAGTTGTTCTATGGAACCCTTCACTGCGGCAAACACGTGCATCTGATTCTGAAGCTGACGTGCAAAATGCAAAGCCAAAACGTTTAAGATAAGACACCTTGGCTGGGAAGAGCTCAGACCTCCTTGCATTCGCAATGCAGAAAGCCAAGGCTGAAAACATGTCAACTCCATCCTGCTAAACAGAATTAGATGATGAAGGGGGAGGGGAGCACTTACTCTCCATCCAGAGAAAGGATGCGGGGAAGGACCACCCTTCACAGCGCGTCCATCCAACATTCAAGGTTTCAAAGTCGCCATAAGTCTCAACTGATTTCGGAAAGTGCACACTATATTCTAGTTTCCAAGCATTGGTTTGGATAAAGAAACGGTGCCTTAGAGTACTGGGAATAACAACGAAGTTACATAATTGTAATAATACAAAGTCACAAAGTAATAGAAAGTTCCAAAATTGTAATAACAGAATCACCTAAGCTAAAAATTATTTTCTTTCTCTCCTGTTTCTTTAGTTGGTTCTAAAATAGTAAGCATTATTAGTCATATTCAATATCACGAATTCCTGTTTATATTTCATGTTTGATAGCGTGGGGTCTGATCGTAAAATAAAAACTGTATTTATAGGACAGTATATTCGGTGAATATTACACTCTCTCAGAATATTATAAAGTCATCCTTTAGCTTATTACAAAGAAAAGAGGATTTTTGAGCTTCATGCTGTAACTATAGAAACAGTATGATATTAAAAACAACAGCAAACATTACCAGAATATGAATGAATCTGTTTTATGTGCTTTCTCTCTAGACATAATAGCCACTTTACAACTCTGTTTTTTTTTTCAAAAATGCTACTTTATAAATATTGATTATTAAACTCAATAATCTCCCTGGGTTTATGGAATTATATCACATGGCACATGGGACACTGACATTCATTCATGAAGAATATAATGTAAATTTTGACAGAACCAAAAAATTACTAAAATTGATGTATTTATTTTAAATATTTTAGAATGTATCAAGACTATGTAATAGCCTCTTATCTTAAGAGGGTTAGTTCTAAATATGTTTACTCTGCCTATTGATAAGACTTTCAGTAACCTATTGGGCAGACTTCTAATTGATGTACTGATGTCTACGTATTGATGAATGGATTGAACATTTAAAAGAGTATCAATAAAAACATTCAGGATGTTTAGTTACCATAGATTATATTTTACACAAGTCAATAAAATGAAATGAAATACATCTATATTACTTTTACAACATTGACTTGCAAAAGGTGAGAAAATGACAGTGTTCTTAACATTAAAAATTTGGCAGCTCTAAACTATAAATTCTGTGAATTCTTCGTCACACAAGAGAGACTTGTTAGAAGATGGGATGTTCTTAGCTTCAGAGATGCCAATGTGCAACAGAGAATCAGTGATATTTTAAGCCCTGGTCAGAATAAAATTTAGCATCCATGAACTCTTAATGTTCAAGTGAGGTCAGATAGCTTTCTATTCATCCTCTATGCTATCTTTATTCTACACTTGAGTATACAAAATTTTCTAGTTCAGACTTTTATGTTTAAGTGCACAGTATGCTCTTGCTCATAATAATTACAATTCAATTTATTCAATATATTCTGCATAAGTTATCTAAAATATATAGCATCAAGTTTTATCTACTCCTTTTCTATGGACCAAACACTATGCTAATAAAATTGAGATTCAGAACAATGAATAATTACTTCTGCAATTCAGCGTAAAATGTTGTTTTAATTAAAATCATTATAAATATTAATGGATTGCTATTCACTACTGTGCACTTACTAAAAGTTCCCCTGGTCATGATGGCCATTATTGTTTTAAATTAATTGACCTAATAAACCTGTAGGATAGATAACACTAGTCAAGGAGGATTCCGAAATAAGTGTCGGAAATTATTAAAGTAACAAAAGAAATGACTAAGATTTATCACTCAATAAGAAATGCATATTAAATACAATACGCATTACATTGACTGATCACAATCAAGCTAATTAACATATCCATCAGCCCACATACTCCTGAGTGTGGTGCGAATATTTAAGAACTAGGTACTCTCCTGACACATTTCAAGTGCACGGGACAGCATTGTTAACTAGAGTCACCACACCGTACGTTAGATCACTAGAACTTACTCTTATAACTTAAAGTTTGTACTCTTTGACCAACCTCTCACTTCCCTCTGCCTCCCAGCCCTTGGTATGGTTCATTTGTACTCTATTTCTGTTAGACTTTTTTTTTTTTTTTTTTAATTGTACATGTAAGTGAGGTCCTATAGTGTTTCTCTTTCTGTGTCTGGCTTATTTCATCTAGCATAATGTCTTCCAGGTACACCCACATTGTCACAAATGGCAGAACGTAACCCCGTTTTATAAGCTGAATAACGTTCCATTGTATGGAGAAGCTACATTATCCATTCCTCTGTCACTGGACGCTTAGGTTGTTTCCGCACCTTGGCTATTGTGAATAATACAGCAGAACCTTTGATAGACTCTTTTCTCTCAAGCCTGCCTTCACACATCTTCATCCATTCCCCGGCTACACTGTATACACTCTTTATAAGCCTGGTTTCCAGTAAACTGAGGGAAAAAGATTAGATTCTTCATATGTCTTCTGCTTCCACTGTGTCTGACAAATTTCAAGTGAACTGAACTTCATCTTTCTCCCGTTTCTCTTTCTGTTGGGATTGTCACTATGTGTTGGGAGCCGGTCAGGAGCCTGAAAGGAAAGGTTTCTGGGGGCCTTGAAGGCAAGGCCTCAGCTCCCTCGACCTCCCGGGAAGGACCGAGCTGGGGCCTGGATGGCAAGGCCTGGGTCCCCACCTTCACCTCCCCTTGTGATTATCTATGGAAAAGAATGTGTACGTGCAGCTTCGCATGAAGGCCAGACCAGTTGATTGGTTACTAGGCCAGGGTTAAAAAGATATGTATGGGGAAGGGTCTGCTTGTTCCTGATAACAAACCTGCTTATGCTAATGAATAACCCACCCTGTACTTTAGGAATGTCTCTTAATCTCTTCCCTATTCCTTGTAATGACGTAAACTTTTGCTATATAAGGCAAGCAATAAAGCTATTCGGGGCTGCTCCTACTGAGGACAGCTGGCTGACAATTTTGTTGGTCTTTAATTCCCACCCCTGGAACTCAGGGACTTTGTTCATCCAGGCTGGTTCCTGGCAACTATGCTTTGGTTCAAGGCAGTTTTAAACATTCATAAGAAAGTTCCTTAAGCATTCAGCTTGTATCTGATTACTCCATAGTCAGGATCTTAAGTTAATAGCTGGCACTTATCCTTTGAAATCGCACAATATTGTTACTGACTGCATAGGTGTCACTGAACGAGTTGAGTCTTTGTTTCCTGCAGGACAGTGAGGCTAATGCATGAGGACCGTTATCAGTTCAGAATCTACACAGTGGACGTATCTCTTTAACATCTGGTAAATAGAGCTCAGTGTCTGTGACAAATACTGCTGACCTTTTATTTGTCTGGTGGGTGGAGGAGCACAGACATCATTCTGTGGTAGCAATATTTGATCTAAGGGAACGATGTGACATTTCATATAGCGATAAAGCATCAAAATCGATGGTCCTAATTCTAGAATCTGAGGCATGTGATAGTCTATTTTCACCTAAAATAATATTTTCCCATTTAGCAGCTTGTAATGGATCCCTGTCTTAGAGATCCAAAAGAATAGTCTAAAATTCATTAAAAAGAAAATACAATTTGCTAAACCAATGACTAAAAATGACTCAAACTAATTAATTAACTCATTTTCTTTCCACCACTGGAATGGCACAATTTTCCAGGACAACAAAAAAAGTAAACTCTCATTTTTAACACTTATTTTTTTAAGGATTTTCACAAACTAACTATAATTAAGACAAATACCTTGTCTCCTACAAATTATTTGAACCAAGGGCAGGCTATAAACATGGATGATCCCATTTCCATTACAGAGGTATGTAAATCCACAATGGGGGTCTGATTTTTAAAATAAAAGTTTTACCTTGGAATACTTTTAGATGGACAGAAAAGTTGTAAGGATAACACAGACAGACATCATATAGCTGCCACCCACTTAATGTGAACATTTTACAAAATCATAATGTACTTGTCACAGCTGAGAAACCAAATCGGTACAGTACTACTAATTCATGTCTGCATGATTTACGTTCTAGTCTCCCCCAGTTCAAGCTTATAATGTTTCTTTCCAGGATTCAATCCAGGGCACCTCATTGAATTGTGACTTTTTGGTAAATAAATCCTTATAAGCAATTTTTATGTTTTCATAAAATTGAGTACAAATATAACATTATATAGAAATTTCAATAATACAAAACAGAAAGGGAAACACTAGGAGGCCGAAATTTAAAATGTTCAAGAATAAGATTCTGCAAATAATATCTAATATTTTTTT
>PVKE010020465.1:8127-27562 GCA_004027555.1 Craseonycteris thonglongyai | reverse complement strand
ACAAAAGTCACTGAGAAGCAAATACAGTAAATAAAATTTGAGCCAACTATTTAAAATAACTGGTTTGTAATATATATACTGTGCCCGGGCAATTGTGCCCCGTCCAGCGGGGCACGACAACGCGGCCCGAGGGGGAACCTATGAAGGACAAGAGACAGGAGACACAAAGAAATGGAGGCAAGACAGGATTCTGATCAAGACTCAAAACTTTATTTCGGCTACAGCGGCATATATACTGTAGGGACAAAGGAGGGCAGGGCTATCTGTTTGGCGGGGTATAATGTCAAAAGGTGATTGGTTGGGATAAGTGGCAGTTTAGGATTGGCGGAGGATTCGCGGGCTCTAGCGAGTAGTTTAAGCGAGGGAGGGGCAGGAGTCATAGGGGAAAGGTCACTGAGCAGAAAGTTTTTAGCTCCAGGCCAAACCGCAGGGGATGTATGTGACTTCTGAACTGGTGCTCTTTTGGGGAAGTCAAAGTTCTTAGAAATGGAGTTTTCTTTGTTAACCTGGATGGTCCCCAACAATATACAATATTAGAATATAGGTGTTCTTGAACTTCAAAATATTTGCTCTGAAACCATTGCTCTGATGAAAGGCATCACTGACATAAAGAAAAGACTTATTTGAGAGTACTCAAATATAAGACCATTTCAAATATACATACTAACATTTCTATGAAAAAATCTAACTCACTGCTCATCAGTGGTAAGGAAAAAAACATAGTATTCTATTTTGACCCTTTACTGGTGAAAATTATAATTTTATAACTAAGGTAAAGACCAGTTTGTAAAGTTATTTATGAAAATTTACCAGAACTGGAGGAGATCCAAGATGGCAGAGTAGATAAACGCTCTTTATGTCTCGTCCCATGAACATATCAAAATTAGAATCAAATTATAGAACAATCAACCTGGAGAACCACCTGAAATTTAGCTAAATAGAAGTATTATAACTAAGGATATAAAGAAAAAAAACATATGGAGACTGTTAGGAGGTGCAGAGACAAAAATCAACCACCCCAAATCTCCATGTGGCAGTTAAAAATTAGGAAAGATATCTCAGTCATGGAGATTTCCCCCATAGGTGCAAGGGACCCCAATTTTGGAGTACCAATGCTGGAAAGAAAAGCACTTATGACATCTTGCTTTGAAAAACAGTGGGCATTCTAACCATTCAGATGAAGGAAGGCTACAGGAAACCCAGATGGCCTCTTAAAGAGCCTGTGCACAGACTCACTCATAGGTACTCACCCCTGGTGTTGGCTGAGGGACAGTGACTCAGGGTAAGTACTAGATTAGTCAGCAAGATTACTTATGAAATTATATAAATGTCTAAACGCTATGCTATATACTCAAAATTAATATAAAATAATATTGGATGTCAACTGTAATTGCAAAATTAAAAAAGGAAGGGGAAATGTAAAAGATAATAAGATGTCCAAATTTCCAGGGATAGAAACAGCAAGTTATGGGGATATAATGTACAGCATAGGAAATATGGTGAATAATATTGTGATAGCATAGTGTAGTGTCAGATGGTCGCTTGACTTATTATAGTGATTGCTTCTTTACGTATATAAATGCTGAATAACTATGGTGTACATCTAAGACTAATACAATGTTGTATGGTGGCTCTATTTTTTAATAAAATTTCTTTTAAAGTAATATGAAACAAAAAATAAAGTACATGAGACAGAAAAAAAAAGGAAGATGAAAATTTACTAAGATTTTAGATCATGTTACTTTTTATTTGAATATTTTCAATAACTTATTAACTTATATTACAAAGTACAATGAAATAAAGGTAGACAGAAATAACAATACTTTTCCATGAAATCTGTTACTAAAATAAAATAAATTAAATGCCTCTTGCTTTTTCTTTTATCAGAGATAATTGCTTTTATTTATGTTAAGATTTTTAAAAAGTGACTTCTTTCCATCACCATATATTTGGCCCCTTTTTCCTCTTATACCACCCCCTGCCCCCTTACCCCCTGGGAATCACTAAACTGTTGTCTGTGTCTATACATTTTTATTTGTTTGTTTATTGCTTTCAATTTTATATCTCACATATGAAAGAAGTCATATAGTTCTCAACTTCTTCTGTCTTACTTATTTTGCTTAGTGCACTAATCTCAAGATTTATCCATATTGTCACAATGGCAGTATTTTATCTTTTTTACAGCTGAGTAATATTCCATTGTATGGACACAACAAGCAATATATAAATGATTACAGAACTTTACACCTAAAACCTATCTAATTTTACTAACCAATGTCACCCCAAGAATTTAATAAAACAAAAAAAATTTAAGTTGTACTTAAACAAAAGGTTGGTCTAATTCCAAATTTTAAATTCCAAAGAAATAACCATACCAAAATATAATCAATCTTTTAAAAGAGGTACTAATACACTAATACTCTTCTGTGTTTTCTGTTTTGATTTGTTTTTATTTTAACAGAAAGAAAGAAATGTCAAATATGAATGGACTGAAAAAGGAAACAATGAGAGATTCTTTTACTATCTAAATCACGAAATAACACTAGATTAAGGCATCTTTCCTTTCCTTTGGCTGAGTATGAAAATTCAGACCTTAAGTTTTCTGTTTTTCTCTTAAATTTATTTTATTGTTTTTGACAGAAACAGAGAGAGACAGAGAAAGACAGAGATAAGGTGGGGGGGGTGGGGAGGGGGCGGGCAGAGCGGTCTCTGTGGTTGTACGTCGTTAGTTTTCACATGGTTTTGTTACACACAGGTGAGCAGGAGCTTCGCAGGGCAGGAACCGGGCTAGGGGCCTCCTGCATGGAAGGCATGCCCACTCCAGCCAGGAGCCAAACTAGGGGTCGAGAACAGACCTGGGGGCCTCCTACATGGGAAGCACACCTCAGTTCAGCATGTGGGTCCACACAGGTCGGGGCTTGAATTCAGTTCTTGTTCCCCCAGGCTGCAAAGCAAGTGCTTAACCTGCTGAGCCATTCCTCCTTCCCTACGTTTTTCTGTTTTAAAAATGATAAATTATTGTGGCGTGACTCTTTAAATCAAATTCTAAACAGAGCGATATGCATGGGGCTAAATGGCCACACATTTATTAAATGAAAAGTTTGAAAATAACACTGATAGTCTCTCAGAAATGATAACCAAAAGTAGTGCACTAGACTCATAACAAACCACACTAATAAATTTGCAAAAGGATAAGATCCATAATTCTTAGAGAAAATTGATTCAACTAGATATGTTATAAAATTGTGGCCTCTACGCTGTTAGAAACATCATAGAATGTAATTACTATACATAGGAGCACAATATAATAGAACATAGCAATATTTTTTACAGCCATATATGAATATTCAGAGTACATGAGATTATTAAATACCATGTCAAATCAGACCACACATTTCTGTTAAATGAGTTATAAAAGAAAAACATATTTTTCACAACTTTTTTTTTATTGTTAAATTTAATGGGGTGACATTAATTGGTAACAATTAGATAGTTTCCAGATGTACAAGTCCACATCACATCACAACTTTTTGAATTTTAGAAAGTCACATACAGAATTACAGATCTGCATTTCAAAAGCAAAATGATACAAGATTATAAATACATAGAAAATTGGTCTCATATACAGTTACTAAGGCATATTAAAACTATTTCAGGAGTAACATAACAAAGGAATACTGTTTTACTACAAATTAACTTTTCACTTTTTGAAGAAGAGATTTATAACAACCACATCTAGATTCCTGCCAGGGAGGTGGAAAACAGATAAGTTGCTACCATGATAGAAAGCAGCCCCATAATCTAGTGCATACCAAACCCTGTGTCTCAGTTTTCTTAAGAGAATCTGGTATTCTTTCCAATTAATAAAGTGACCAGCCATCCTCCTTTAGAGAGGACAGTCCTCCTTTTGAAAGTTCTGTCCTCCCTTGAAAAGTGTCCTCCTTTTCGACTTGTGTTCAGTTTTTATCCACAGAACTACCAGACATTAAAATAGACGACAATTGTCTATTTAAAGAAATTCGAAAACTGAATATTTATTTAAATTCTGAAAATTTGGTCAAGTGGGAAAATGAACATGTTGAAGTTGATAAAAGATGGGTGGAAATATTCAACCATTTCAAAAATGCACATATACCATATGAAAATTTACTTCTTCTAGTCCAATTTACATTGTGCTGCCCTGGCACCAACGCAACAGTTGAAAGGGTATTTTCAATTGCTAATGATTTTTGGACAACTGAAAAATCAAGACTGAATGTTGATACTCTAGCTGCAGCACTTGCTGTGAAATTCAATATGGAAAATAATTCTTGTACGAATATTTCTAATATTTTGTTAGGAAATGACACATTAACAAAAAATATTCATTCAATGGAAAAATATTCATATTTAAATAATAATTAATCATAATATGCCTGCATTATCTATTTACTATATTATAATGCTTTTTGTTTAGTTATTGTTGCAAATAATAAATTTTTTTATTTGTAATATTTGTTTCTTTAATTTATTTATGTCCTCCTTACTTATTTATGTCCTCCTTTTCATTGGAAAAAAGTTGGTCACCTTAAGATTAAACATGTTCCTGCTTTTGTTTATGCCATGGTTATTCAAACATCAAGCACGAAATTTGCTATATCATTTAGGTATCAAAGCCCTCTGATTTTAAAGGATCAAGTATCTAATTTTAACTAAAGCTTTCATGGTGTTCTATATGAGATTTCAAATAAAGTAACTACACATTTTTATAGAATTCATGGGGAAATGAGGGGTGAAGAAATATTTTTCTCCTCCAAATTTTGTTAAGAGAAAAAGGAAACCCATAGCAATATCTTTTTTCAAGATTATCTTATCTGTGTTTTGGAGAAAAGAATGCCACATATAACTTCATCATTTTCTTTTTAATAAATATGGCTGGCTGATATGAAAGGGCTGATTAGATTTTGCTTATTTACCAGAAATAAGAGTTTTAGTCTTTTTTTATTTAATAATTTAGTCACTATCAGAGAACAGTTTTTCATATAGCCAGTACATGCCATAAGTTCAATGACTAGTACAGAATTCTCAGATATTTCTGATTTTCTTTTATGTACAATCTCTCTGCCCAGTGCTGATCAAAAACTGTCCTGTTTGCTTTTTTTTTAAATCAGGTTAAATACCGTAAATGTTTGGAAACAAATTGGTGTCTTTTCATTTATTTTTGTCATCACTCCTTTTCAAAGAGTGGATAAGCAGAAGTACTGGGAAACTCATTCTCTTGGACTGTTTCTAAAAAAGGAAATACCCATGAAGCTAAACTAGGATCAGATAATTTTCATAAAGTGCTTTCACTGAAGACATTCTAAACCAGACAGAGCACTTCTTTTACTTCAACAGTACATTCACACTTCATTTCCTGTTCTAGTGATTCCGTCCATTCTGGGGCTCCATTACACATAAAAGTTAAATATTCAGAAGATTACCAACAATGTGTTTACCTAACTAGACGTATTTCGGTTATGAAAATAAATGCAACAGAAATCACAACTGTACTTTGTCAAACACACTGAAAAATAAGATCTTGATCTTTAGTACTGTGAATTTGTACAACTTAATCTGGAATGTCGGCTCCAGATGTGGAAATGTGGAAATTTTCTATTAGAATTTTCACAACTCAGCCACACATTCTTTTTAAGGAGATAATTCTATGAATTATAAAATCAGTAAAGTGTAGGGCCTAGAAGCCACAGCTGCAAGAACTATTTGAACAGATTGTTCCAGTCTAGTCATTGTGCAAGAGCTCCAGGCTGGACATCAATCTTGCAGGCTACTCTTGCATATTTGAACCCCCCTGCCAGAAGCTTCATCTTAAAATAGGTGGTATAAGTGCTCCTAGATTTCTGTTCTTATGAGTCAGAAGGCACACAGCTCACCAGGATTTGAGAAAAAGAAAAGAACATGAGAAATACGGATCTATATCATAGTGTTGTTGTTTTTCAAGGAAGTAAATTATTTATCATTAATTAAATATATCTATACCATACATAGGTAAACAGATAGATAGATGTAGATATAAATATAGATATAGATATATAGATAGGTAGAAATGGTAGAGCTAGCTAGATGATAAATGATCGAATAGATTAGAAAGACAAATGATAGATATACACTGATATGATATGATATACAATAGAGATGATAGAGATGATAATGATAAAGATGATTAGAGATAGAGATAAACATGGACAGAAATGGAGGTGATAAAGATGGAGATAGCGATAAAGAGAAATAGAGATAGAGATATCCTTACTGTTTCAACTGGCCTTATCAATCTATTTTAAACTTAAGATTGCTATTTGAGATAAGTCCAACCTCCCACCAGTCTCCAATTATTTAAGCTAAAACCACTAAAACCAAAGGCCAAAATGCAAATAGAGAACTCTTATTTTACATTTAAAAGCCAATGTAAAGAAGCTACTGTGAAAGAATGTACAGTCCAGTTTGGGCACAAAAAAAAAAAGTTTCACTCTTACAAGAACTTTGGTTCTTTCTTGATATGTACAAATCCTTATTTGAGCTTGATATGATGGATGGCCAAGAAATTCATGTAAAGAAGGGTAAGAAGGATTAAAAAAAACTATTATTTTTTTCTTTTCAATATATTTACCATTAGCCCTAATACACTTTTCAGATGTTTCAATAAGTTTGTGTATAACCTCAAAAAAAAAAAGTTTTGTTTTTGCCTTCAAAATATGCTGAAATAGCATATTTTGCCTATAAATTTTTTCCCTTGAATCTGTTTTTTCATATTTGGGAATAAATAATCAGACAGAGCCAGGTCAAGACTGTAGAAAGGTGATTTAACGTTTGGAAGACACAGTCATGAAGAGTAGCCAGTGTAACATTGCTCTCATGCATGAGAGCATTGTCATGCAAAATAGCACCTCTTTCCTCTCCTTTTCTCCTTCACTCGTTCTTTTAAACGTGTCAGCAGACTGAAATAGTCCTCTTCAGTTATTGTGACACTTATCCTTGCAATCCATCAACAGAATATTCTCTACATCCCAAAAAACAGTAGCCGTGATTTTTCCAAACACTGTCCTGACCCCTGGATGCGCTGTTGCTCTTGAGGCGGTGTGAGCATTCTCAGCAGCCATCTTGCACTGACTTTTAACATCCTTAGGCGCTGATGGAGAATATTCAAAATGGTTGTAGGTGATACTCCAACTATTTTTGCAAAGCTGCTTTCAATTCAATCTGACATCTCCACTACAAGTTCTCAACTTTTTTAACAATGTCTGAAAAAGTGGCCTCAACAGGGTATCCCAAACTTAGGTCATCTTCAAACAACTCTCTGCCTTGCTTGAAAAAGCTAAGCCGCTTGTAAACCATGGATTTCCCAGGGCAACAGTTACTATAACTGCTAACATCTCTTCCAAAATGGTTTGAGGTGTTTTCCCTTGTTTTGTGAGGTACTTAATGATGGAGGGAAACTCAATTTAACCATACTTGGGGTTTTCTTCACATGTTTGACATGCTTCTTCAGCAATATCTGAAAGAACACAGATGCAAGTAGGCTGAAATTTGGCACATATAATAAGTCACACAGTCATATTGTATGCACTGGCATTCCCACCTTTCTAGTACCCCCTCAGATCAGCCCCCAAGTCCAAAAATTTCTTGACTACCCTTCATAGTTCAGAGTCTGTGCTTTAATGTTGCCCCACATTTCTTATAAATAGTGCACCCAGGGACATACTAAAGGAGGTACCTTTTAAAAAATTCATTATCATAATTGTTAAATTGGTTTTCAATGCATCCCATTTCTTTTTCTTTATTTATTCCACATTCCCAATTTTAATGTATCACTTTTGCAAAAAACAAGGGACTTGCTGATTCAACATCATCTAAATAAAAGGCATTTATGCCTTTCATGAATGCAATTTACATATAAATTTTAATACTTCTGCTCTCAAAGTATGAAGTAAAATGTGCATTTTCATACCAAAACAATTTAAGATAAGAGGTGGAAAAAAGAATAATTTTGTGAAGGGTTTTTACTACGTGAATATCATGTTTTCTAATATAATAAAATGTTGATACAAAGGTTTAATACATTTCTTTATGTTGTATAATTTTAGCATACCTGGACACTTACTCACACATTGATGAAATTTCATCTTGTCCTATAGTGTGTTTACCTAAAAATAAAAATGCCAAAGTGAGAAGCAACAAGCGTTTGAGATAAAAGAAAAAAAAAAAAAAAAGACAGAAAGAATTGCAATTCAGAGGCATAGATTCAGGGAGAAAACCAAATTATGTCCCTATTATGGGATGAAGGCAAGGGGATGTTATGAGTGAGGAAAAAGAAATAATTATATGAATAGAAGAAAGGAATTTCTATTGGTGCTAATAAACTAAGCTATTCTTTATGCATGGCTGTTTACTGTTTAAAGAATGTCCTTAATTTTCAGTCTCTGTGATCAGGATGTCTGCTTTCCTGTTAACTGTACAAACAGTTGTTCAGAATCCATTGTTGAATGGCCCAATCCAAATGTTATTTTGCCTAGTTCAAACATTCCAAAGTTTCAAGGAGTAAGATGTGCAAGACAATTCCTCTGGAATGGCTGTCCTAGCTGTTATTTTTAAGTGGTTCCACTTATGTTAACTTTTCACAACAGCACAACACTTTTCTTTTTCCATGGAAAGGATGAATGTCTACCAAAATATCGGCAGGCTTTCCCTGAGAAAATAGCACGCTAGCATGTCATTCATTCATTTATTTCTTCATTTGTTTATGCAAACATTAATTAGATAAATTTTTACGGAGTACTTATTATGTACCAAGCATTGTATAATCCAAAAAACATTCTAACGACATCAGCTCAGGGAGTACCGTTGGTAAAAGAAAAATTTAAATAAGTAAGATTCCTCTTCTACTATGGTGTGTGTGTGTGTGTGTGTGTGAGTGTGTGTGTGAGTGTGTGTGTATACAGAGCTCCACCAGATCAGGAAAGGTTACACACTAAGCTTGGATCTTAGTTCTCATGTTTATTTACTGAGTCATCATGAATATATTACTTAATACCTTTAAAAATTTTATTTTCCTTTTCTATAAAATTGGAACCATAATTATTTTGAGTTGTTGTGAGGATTAAATGGTTAAAATATGTAAATTACTTAGATAACTGGATGAAATGTATTAATTAGCATATTCAAGTTATCTTTTTTTAAACGATGTATTCAGTATAATTTAGTAGATGTGATATTTAGTTTTATGTGTCAACTTCACTATGCTATAGTTCTCAGCTATTTAATGAAATACTAATCTAGGTGTTGCTGTGAATGTATTTTGTAGATCTGGTAAATATTTACAATCAATTGACTTTAAGTAAAGGCAATAGCCCTCAATAATGTAAGTGTGTCTCATCTAATTAGTTGAAGTTCATAAGAGCAAAAATTATAGTTTGCCAGAAGATGCCAGATGGCTTAGTGGGTTGAGCATTCCTCTTGCAGTCCCAGGGTCCGAGGATTGAATCCTGGCCCTGGCCCATTCAGACCCATATGCTGAATTGGGTGCCCAGTTTGGTTCTCAGCAGGGTGTGTTTCTCATGTGGGAGGGCCCCTTGTGGCTCCAGCCCTGGGTGGCACCTGGCTGATTCCTGCCCTGTGTAGCTCCCCACCCACCTGTGGAATGAAACTATGTTGAAAACTAATGACATGCAACTGTGGAGACTGCTCTGGGCCCTCCCCCTTTTCTCTCTCTCTTTCTCTCTGTGTCTGTCTCTGTCTCCCTCTCTGTCAAAAACAATAAAAATAAATCTTAAAACAATTACAGTTTGCCAGAAAAAGAGAAAATTATGTTCAAGTCTGTTGTATTAACTCCTGCTGGAGTTTCTAGCCAGCTGACATGTCCATAAATTTTGATCTAGCCAGTCCCAACAATCATAAAAGCCAGTTTCTTAAAATCAATCATATATATATTTATGCACTAACACTCACACTATTGGTTCTGTTTTCCATATATGAGGGTTGTCCGGAGAGTATCCAGCCATGTAATATGAAAAAATAGAGGCATTTATAACGGGATTTTTCTAGACAACCTTCATATATGAAATATATGTATGTATATGCATGTGTGTCTGTGTGTGTACGTCTACCTATACTCTGTCATGTACTATTGATTGTTTCTCTGAAAATCCTGACTGATACAGTAGAGGAAACACATTGATTTATCTATTTATAAATTATATTCTTCTTTATGTTTAATTTTTATATTTGTGACTGATAGTCAGCTATCTTATCCTTCTCAATTGCAAGTTTTGCCTAAGTAAAATTTTACATATGCAATAACATCGCTGACATTGATAGAAGCTTTGATAAGAGAAAAAAGAATGTATTGCAAAGGAATCACAGCCCTATAATAGTTAAAGAAAAAATAAAACCTATAAGCCCTTACTTAAAAGGCTAAATTATGTCTCATCTCTCAAGTGTTTCCTCAGCCACATACTTTGCTTTTTTCTTTTTTTCTTTTACTCTCTCTTTTTTCTTCCTCCTTTCCAAGGTCTTGTATTTCTATGTTGCCCCAGTAAGCTTGGTCTCATTTATACACAAAGAAATTTAATTGTATTTTCTATCAACATTGAACAAAGTACTTAATCTCACATATAATTTTATATTCTTCGATCATGTCAAAATCATTGTACTAAAAATAAAATAATAATTTGTCTTGTTCTTAGTTACCACTACAGAGAACTGCATTGTATCTTCCCATTATTAAACATAACTCAATATTTTGTTTAGTTATATAGTCATTGTATTTACACAGTTATAAAGTTATATAATAAAAACAATTGAATTACAAAAAGAAATTATTTTAATCTCATTTTGATTGATAATTTATTAATAATTTAATTTTATTTGAAAATATTATCTATGAGATTTTAATTCTAGAAAATGTGTTATGATTTATTTTGGGTCAATCATATCGCTTTAAAAAGTAGATTTCTTTTTTTTGTATGTGGAAATATCTAAATAATCACCTAAAAACTTGTATATTATGGCCCATAAGAAATAGAAAGTTGGGAAGATGCAGTTTTTATGTAACATACCTTGAAGGCATACTTAACTCTTTCAAATATATGAATAAATAACTTCTCAAATTAACTTTATTTTTAAACAAACAGAATGTAATTTAGAGGTAGGCATACAGAACTGTGAATTCAGGTTCTCCCACATATTTAGCTTTGACACTTTAGGTAAGTATCTCAACTTCTTTGAATGTACCGGTAAGTTCTTTTTCTTACAAAGTTAAAATATTCATAGTATCACCTACCTAATAGGGTTGCCACTAAGGTTAAGTTATGGAGCCTATAATACTTTTAATATATTTTTCAACACATAATAGATACTAAATAGATGAAGGTTAAGAATGTACAGAATTTTAAATTAATTCTTAAATTATTTTGAAAATTTTTCTAATGACTATTTTTTATCTTAATGCCTTCCCACTATAATATAGAGATTTACATACTCTAAAAAATTAAAACTTAAGGCCTTCATGGAAAGGTGTATAACTAACATAAAATAGAACTATTAAAGATCAAATACAGCTTTGCACAGGTTTAAGAATTAGAATTAATATTCAATTAGTAACCATAAAGAACTTAGTATTATTTGACATATTCTCTTTATATCATAAAATGTTGATAACACTTAATTTGCTTAAGATTAATTATAGCTATTGCTTTCTTTTCTGCTCGTAACCTGTTCTTTGACTGCAGCATTCTTTGGCTCTGAGTTGCAAAATGTGGATTGAGTGTGTTAAATCACTTTGTTCTTTCCCCTCCTGATTGGTATAAGACCAAAGTTAGTAAACTCTTTTACTGGTGTTGGTGAACATCAATAAATGCTTAGTTTCACAGTGAGGTTTTATATTATGTTCCACAATTAAGAAACACTCATATTTGAGGAAAATATATTGTTAAGCTCCAACAGAGGCTATTTAAAATGCAAATCTTATTTTGATTTTCCAAGATATATATATATATATCTTGTATATGTATATATCTAATACATTTTTTACATTATACATACATACATACATACATACATTTTTTTTTTTTAAGGAACACACTCTGGGAATAAAGTCAAACTGTGGTGTTTATGGAATAGCACAAATATTTATTTTGATAATTTTATAGAAGAACTCACTAACAGATATTATCAGAAATTTTTTACATAAAATTAAATATATCAGTTCACCCTCTCTTAGTGAGCAGGCTCTGAGATGGGAGGACAGAAACAAGTTTCCCTCCATTTTAAGACAGTTTAATTTTTATGAAAAAATGCATGCCCTTTCTAATCTCACTTTTATATAGTCCTTGTTATTCTTGTTTTTCCTACATATGTGCTAACAGTTAACATTTATTAACAAAGTGTTTTGTACTGATTATTGTAGTAAATTCTTTAACTACGTTATCTCATTTAGTCCGGACTATAAATAAATGATTTTTCAAATTAATGTTTTCCCCATTTTTAATATTAAAACAAAACAAAAACTTGAAAATATTGGAAGAAAAATGCATTGCTCAGAGTCTCAAAGCTAGTAATTTCTCTTTCTTAAAGATTTTAATTAAAACATAGCTAAAAACAATATTGTATTAGTTTCAGGTGTATACCATAGTTATTCAACATTTATATACCTAAGGAAGTGATCATCATGATAAGTCTAGCACGTCATCTGACACTACGTCACGCTATCAAAATAGTAGTGACTATTTTCCCTATGCTGTGCATTACATCCCCATGACTTACTTATTTTATACCTGGAAATTTGAACTTCTTATTTCCCTTCACCTTGCCCCCCTCTTTTTAAATTTTGAGTTACAGTTAACATTTAATATTATTTTATATTAATTTTAGGTACACAGCATAGTGGTTAGACATTTATATAATTTAAGAAATAATCCCCTTACTAGTCTAGTATCCATCTGGCATTATACATAGTTATTACCATATAATTGACTATATTCCCTATGCTTTATATTATATGCCCATGACTATTTAGTTACCAATTTGTACTTCTTAATCCCTTTATCTTTTTCACCCTTTCCTCCAACTTCTCACCTGTCTATTACCCAGATAAATCAAGTTCCCTTCTGACACCATACAGTGATTACTGCCTAAGGGCCAATTCCTCCCAATGATGTGTCAACAACAGTCTAGGCTCAACCATAATAGGAGGGCATATGCAACTCACCCAAGGGACACTCCTGGAGTACCTGGCACAGGAGACCAGGGAGACTGTGCTGCTGGGCCCCTCAGTCTGATTAGCTGTGGCATTTAGCCATGTCTACAGTTTATGGCCTTCTCTGTGTGCGGATTATCCCACTGAGTGGAATTCTACCCAGCAGTTTCTGATCGATACCTGTTGAAAATTCCCTATGCGTGTGCTGCTTGTGGAGGTAATTGAGTGATGTTCTGCTGTGGACTGAACCAAATTTCCAAGAATATTAGTTCTGGGGCCTCTTGGGAAGGGACTTCAGTGTACAGCCTGATCACTCACCGCTTGTGATGGGCTGGGGACTGCCAGGTAGGAGCTACAAAGTCATCCATAGTTGGTTGCTGCCTGTGCTAAACCTGGAGGCATGTGGGAAAGTTCACGCTGTGAACAGGGGTCGTCTGCCACCAGTACCAGGCCTGGGTAGCTCTGCAAAAACCCAGGACATTCCAAGGTCTACTGCAGCATGCCAGCTTCCATAAATTTTAGCCACTGATAAGGCCTCATACGGTCTGTGAGTTGGTGAGACAGGGTCTCAGGAGTCAGGAGAGTGGGACAAGTTGTGATCACCAGGTTAATACAGGTTCTGAGTTGATACTTTGGAGGTGGGGTCCCTCACTCCTCTTGGGGTATCTTTAAAGCCAAATATCCCTCTCAATTCTCAAGCACCACACAGAAGTTTGGGCCAGCTCATTCCACGTCTCTAGCCCCCGACCAGTTCCAACACGGTTTTTTTTTATGTTCTTATTTATAGAACTTCTGTTCAGCTAACATCAGATGGTACTCCAGGTTAATTATTCTACAATTTAGTCATAATTTTAATGTGTTCATGGGAGGAGGCAAGCACAGCATTTTTCTACTCTGTCATCTTGGATATTCCTCAGAGCTTGTAATTTCTGAAGCTATACTTTGTACACAGTGTTATTTGATACTCTCTTTACAAACTAAAGTGGATGATTCATTGTAGACTATGCGCAGAGATGTCTTTTCCATAGAATTGGTATTAGTTTCTAAGCTTTCACCATTAAAATTAAATTATTTTAATTTAAATACACATTCTGTTGGGAAAAAAGGATATCCTTTAACTGGTAACATGATAAACTGAATACAGGTCTTTAGGGTCTTTAGTGTCTCACGTCTTTCCACAAAAAAAAAAAAAAAAGAAAAAAAAATTAACTGGGCAAAGCTCTCTTCTTGCTCGAATTCGTCTCACACCATGAAGGCCATATATTCATCTGAAAGAGAAAACAGTCATTACTTGTATGTTGCCAAACAATAATGTGGCCTAAATCTTTTTATTATCCTGGGAAATGATTTCTCCACAGTCCATCTGCTGACTGCAAGCCCAGGCCCTTTTATGAGGATAATTCTTATGTTAAATTTAATCCAACAACTTCAATCAAAAGTCTATTCTCCACGTGACCCAAATAGAAAACTTTACTATCTTGTCATTACTATAAGACTCTGTCTTAGTTTCCAGGTTTCTAGAAGTGGGGGATTATCAGGATCAGTGGCTAGATCTGATCTTTCTGGTTTAGGTCTCTCAGAATATTTTAAAGGATTCTCTCAGCAGATTGAAATGCAAAGTCTTTGGCAGGCTAGTTGGATTGTATAAAATTAATTTTCTGCATACAATTTGATTTTACTTAGAGCAAATGGGTTTTTCTCAGGTTGATAAGAACCAGTATCTCATTTTGCAAATTACCCCCTGGCAGAAAGTTATGCACCTCAGAGACCGCCATTGTTCTCTCAAGACCTAGGATATTATTTGGCTTATTGCAATAGCAATTTTACTAAGTGTTAAGAAAGCATTTAACATAATCCAAGATTTCTACTCATTCTGTAATGAGCCTGACTATTGCCTTATTTGTTCAAAAGAGTTGTTGTAACTTTAAAAGATATAGAATTTTTGATAAGGTGG
This sequence comes from Craseonycteris thonglongyai, assembly GCA_004027555.1. NCBI lineage: Eukaryota > Metazoa > Chordata > Mammalia > Chiroptera > Craseonycteridae > Craseonycteris > Craseonycteris thonglongyai. The sequence goes on along the minus strand of PVKE010020465.1, from coordinate 12,380 downwards.
TATATTGCTTAAGCATTTAGAGAGCTTGACACTTTTAGTCTCATTAATGTAATGTTGCTTTTAGGATTTCATTAAAACATATCATTTTCCTAAGTAAAAAAAAATTCTTAGAATTTGTATGACCAAATTACTTCATAATACAAATAAGAAAGCAGATTCAGAAAAATGGTTTTGCAGAACACTATGCATCACACATACATACCACTTTATTATTTCAATAATTACCTTCTTTTCATCCTTTATATGTTAGGTTGAAATCCATTTCCTCTGATAAAAATTATTGTCCTCATAACTAGGTTTTTTTTCCTGCTATGTATTTCTCCAACCATGTCATTTGCCACAGTTCATAGCTTACTTAACTACCAGCCTTCTTCCATCAGATTATATGTCTTTTGTGAAAGGAACCATATCTGTATTGTTCCTGGTCGTATCTCTAGAAGCTTGCCCAATTTAAGGTCAAAGGGTATATGCTCAGTGAATATTTTATGAATGAATAAGTATAGCAAATAAGGAAACTTCAACTAAAGACTCAAATAAAGCCTCATCATTGCTCATCCACTTCTAAGTTTATGTAGACACATCAATATATAAGTCAATATATGCAGTTTTCTGATTGCCAGTATATTCTACACAATGACATTATTTGTACTATTTCTTTCTTCACAATGGAATATTTCAACACATATACTGTATTTTCTTAAAATAATTTCTTCTAGTTTCTATTTTCTCCTCTTTTTAACATGGACCCTGAACTAAGACAAACTTCAAAGATGAGAAAGAATCTTAGATTTTGTTAATCACTATAAATCAGTGGAAGAGCACATATCTTGCTAACTATAGCTTGTCAGAATCTAATCAGAGACTCATTAGCTTTAAAAATATCAACCTAGTGTGCTCTCTGTGCTATATATGTTCTCAAAAGACTAATGAGTTGTATTAAAGATGTTTCACCAAGACCCAACATATGAATGCCTTTTCCCATTACCTGGGTATTACACAAAAAATGTGCAGAAAAGCAAATGACAAAGTGCCATTGGAAAAAGTTTAATGTTACATTACCCTAATAGTACTGGGGAGGGAGGAAGGAGGGAAAGTGATGAAGTGGAAAGAAGGTATAATTTCCATTAGCTAACTCGACCTGAAAACCTTGCTATTATAATCCAACAGAAAAATCTCTTCATAATCCATCTTATTTTATTCCCTCTCTGATATAATACAAATAGGACTTTTACAGCATAAAATATATCAAACCTAAGTGTTTTACCACCTAAACAATAAATTCTCTCTTACTATAAGAAGTTACTAACTATACCTATTACTGGCTTACAGAAAAATGTAAGTTTTTGTCACAGTAATGGTCATCTTAAAATCGTGTTAAAATTATACAAACCATGCAAAACTATCTGTATCAGAGAAAAGAATCCAACATAAAGATGCTAGACCATTAATATAATAAATTGATAGTTGTTTCTAGTCCCAGCACTTATTACTTATTTGAGTTTAACCTTCTTAAACCTCAGTTTTCTGGTATGGAAATTGGGAATAATAGTATTCTAGTAAATATGTTTATTGGAAGGATTAATAATGACAAGACCTTAGTCTCTGAAACAAAGTAGGCATCCAATAAATATTAGCTATTATTGTTTCCTTGAGTTTCTAGATTTGAGTGTAAGAAGACTCAAATACAAGTGCATGTATATCACTAATTATGCTATGATAGTACCATTTCTAAATGGTAACTTAAGTTCTTGAAATTATTCTTGATTTAGGGGGGAAAAGTGTCTTTGCCCTCAGTAACAGTAAGCAAACAAGAATAGTGTTTATACCAATTCCAGGTTGTTTTGTTTGGTTTTATTTATTGAGTCTCTCTGCCTTTGAGTATTTTATTTCCCAGTGTTTTAAAGATTGGAAGTGAAAAAAAAAAACATAACATAGAAATGAAGCTTGAAATTCAGAATCCCAATGTTAATTAAAGTCATTTCAAAAGGATTTCAGAAAACTCCTTCCTCATGAATCCAGATTAGTTGATCACCCTTTGGTACTTGGTATTTTTCACAAATCCTGATGAACAACTTATTTTGACAATATGAACTAACACAATTCAGCTATGTTATGTGGATATTACTCCTAGTATAGCTAATTCCCTCTGGCTCAGAAAACAAGAGCAAATGAATGAACAAACAACAACAAAAGCTCCCAAACTATTGACTGAGTTTTAGTTTCTTTGTTGCTTTCAGTTTTATATTCCACATATGAGTGAAGTCACATGACTCTGGGTGATGAATGCATAATGCAACACATAGATGATGTATCATAGAATTATTTACCTGGAGCCTATGTAATTTTTACTAACCAAGGTCACCCCAATAAACGTAACAATAAAAAATAACAATATAATGTATATTAAGGGGAAAAAATAAAAACAAAGATTTGAAAAAGCACAGGGAAGCCGGGATGGCTCAATGGGTTAAGCGCTCACTTTGCAGCGCTGGGGACCGAGGATCGAATCCTGGCCCCGGCCTGTGCGAACCCATGTGCTGAACTGGGGAGTTTCCACAGTTCAGTTCTCTCTCTGTCTCTGTCTCTGTCTCTGTCTCTGTCTCTCTCTCTCTCTGTCAAAAACAATTAAAAAAAACAATTAAAAGAAAAAAGAAAAAGCCAACAATTGAATTTTAAACATGACCTCACTTTTTCCAATATCAAGACACCCATTTTGTCCTGCACCCAGTTACCTTTGGTTAAGTGAAAATTAAATTGCTAATTATGGAAGTGTAGTGAAATGGATTGCCAGAACATTTCCCGAAACTAAATTTATGGGTTGCTGCTAATTTGCATGTTGATGCCCATATAGAGGTCTGTTAAGGTGCTCTTAAAACTAAAATATATGAGAAACCCAATAAAATCTTAGGTACATATTAAGAAGTACCTCTATCCTTTAGGTTTGAATGGACATCAGACAAACTAAAAGAAAAGGCAAGATTTGGTGCCTTTCCAAAACTAACATTATATATGTAGCGTTTAAAAGAACATAAAAAATTACACACCAATATAAACAACAATTTAAGAGATGCCCAGGGGAAGACCATGTAATACAGTAACACAAGAGCTAAAAAGCAATTGACAGAAAGAAACACACCAGGTGAATAAGACTTTTTCACTCTCTGTGAGTCATTTCCCCAGATGACAAAAAACACAGAATGTGATGATGCTGAGGGTTATATAAGCAGAGTTGACCAGTACATAGATGGAAAGAGAATTTTTTATATTAGTTAAATACCAATTTTTCAAGGAGAGAAAACTTAAAGCATTTACGCCTTAGTAAGAGTAAGTTTAGCACATCCCTTTTCCTCTGTGTGGATAGGTGCAGGGAGCAGCAGAAGCAAACGAAGTAGCTTTTCTTGAACCTAGTATATTTTGGTACCTTTTTTTTAGGAACTGTAAATGATTTGTGAAAGGGGAGTTATCTAGCCAACTTTATAGTCAAAAATAATTATGCAGAGAATTTTGTCATTTGTGTTGATGTAAGATATGTCCTAACCTGTAGAGAATTTTTATAAGAGTTTATTTGAGCCAAACTAATGGTATATATCCATGAGCAAGATCTTAAATACTCCATGGAGTAACAGTTTTGCAGCTTCTCTTATGCACTTGTAATTAATCAGAGAATGTAATGTAGATTACAGGGAGGTGGGAAAAAGCAAGTCAGGATGAGGTTACCAGTATTTAAGATTACAAGTGGTCTCCTGGGTGGTCACGTAGAAACTGGATTACAGAGTAGTTAAGATTATGTGCTCTCTCAAGAGTGCTTACAGTTTATCTCAAAGGTGTGTTAACCTAAATCAGACCCGGGCAGACTTTTTCTCGTTAAGGGCTACTTCCCCAGGTGTCATAATCCACTAGCTATTTACTTTATTATTCAAGAAGTCACCCCAAAATTGCTCAGAGATCCACCAGTAGATCATGATCCATGTCTTACCCAGCCCTAACCTAAGATGCACAGAAACATTGGACAGGCCTTGCTTAAGGCAAAGATAAGCCTTTTTACTAAAAAGATTTTATAACTGACATTTACCCACCATAAGCACCCAGGAATTTATGATCAGATTACCCTGAGAGGTTTCTTTCCATAGAACCCTTTTTCTTTTTCTTTCTTTCTTTTTTTTTTTTTTTTTTTTTTTTTTTTTTTTTTTTTTTTTTTTTTTTTTTTTTTTTTTTTTTTTTTTTTTTTTTTTTTTTTTTTTTTTTTTTTTTTT
>PVKE010020464.1:0-27464 GCA_004027555.1 Craseonycteris thonglongyai | reverse complement strand
GATACCAATCTGGGCCTGCACTTCAATCTAACAGTCAAATTATAGGCACAAATATTGAACTGAGGATGTGGCTATATGGCAAATAACAATATCTGTCCCAGGCCTATAAAAAGATAACTCTTTCAAATCCAAGCTCATTTGAATAGTCAACAATAAAAGGATCATTTTAAAGATGGTTAAATTTAACCCCTAAAGTCACAATTTTCAATTACCATGGCTTTTTTGGAGGAAAGGCAATTATTCAACATGAGACATTATCTTTATTTCAGTAAGACTTTTTTACCCCCTTGAATCTAATGAAGTCTCTTAAAAATTACGGCATAAAACATAAAATTAGAAAACGATTAAACTTCATGGAGTTTTTACTACAGGTTTTTATGATAAGTAGTTCCCATATTAAATTTAAATTGGTTTGAATTTCTTTAAGGAATCATTAACATGCTGAGAGCCAAAGCATGTGGTCATAAACAGTCACTGTGACTCTTACTAGTTGCTAATGCTGCAACCATTATAAATTTTTTCTAATCAACACTTGGAAGAAAAAGATATTATCATAAACTCAAAACCAGCTGATAACAATAACTCTTTTAACATGAAATATTACAAAAATATCACTTCATATAATATACTTTATATGAAGCCATAGTATGTTGCCTCTTGTTTGAAGACAAGTGAAATAAAATTCATAACCTGATTTGATCTATGCACTTAGATTCACAAATATAATTTATAAAAACAAGAAGAGTACAACTTAAAGATTCCAAATACATTATTGAAAATTATTTCACACTATTTTTACTAATTTTAAAATTAATTCATATATAGTTTGTCTGTTCTCGATTTGCTAATGTAAAATGGTAGGAAGTGAATGGTTTTATTCAACTTTTTATTTAGGCCAAATTTAAAGTACCATTTTATATGTGCTGCCAAATTGCATGTTTCCCTAATTATTTTATACATCTTTTAACAAACAATATTAAAAAGCTAACATACTTTTCACACTTATCTTACACCAAGCACTACTCTGCATTTTGAGTGTGTGTATGTGTGTGTGTGAATCAAATTTAATTCTAATTAAAACATTATGAGGTAGGTTTTGGTCTTGCTATTATTTTAATTTTATAGAATTGAAAACTAAGATACAAGTAGGTTGGGTAACTTGCCAACCATTTCACAGCTCCTGAATGGTAGAGCCAGACTCCAAACCCAGTGAGTATGACTAAGGTAAAATACCTCCTTATCAAGCTAACTGAAGAGTGAAAAAAAATAATTTCCCATAGCAACTTGTTTGTTGATCAGTGAGAATATGTGGAAGAGTTGCATTTAGACTCCCCTTAGCAGTCTCCTTTTTTGTTCTTACTCTACTGCAAGCAATATTCTGAGCAAAATTGAATTTCCAGGAATAAAAATATCTCTAGATTTTTGAAACATATTATAATTGTAATAAAATTTTAGTATTCATCTGTCTGATTATTAGTTAGAAAATTGACACATAAAATACATTAAATAATAAATATGTGGAGAAATTCAAAAGAAGAAAATACTCATATGAAATACTTGAACTCATATACATATAGATTGTGATATAGCTAGATATAACTGATGTAGATATAGATATATAGATATTATATGGAGCTATATAAATTGTCTAAAAAGTATACAGTCATGTGTCGGGAGCGGCTTGATGGGAAGGCAAAGCCCCCACAAGCTGAGGAGTTTGGATGGCAAGGTCCTCCTCACTTTCTCTTGACATTTCCTCCCATAAGAATTACAAAGGGGGTACTGGAATGTTTGTGCTTGGCCAGTTGTGACCAGATCCGGGAGATAAGCCACACCTATAACTTCAGATGTTTATAGGAAACAGTCTGTTCCCCATCGATTTGTATTGTATCAGCATATTCCTCCCTGAGAAAGCTTTCTGGTGATGGTTATCAATGAGTATTGTCTAGTTAATCTTTTACTTAACTGCACTGAAAGGTGTGGTCATTTACTATAAAAGAAGCTGTAAAAATAAACTTGAGGCAGCAGACAGCGACAGCTTTCTGACAGTCCTCCCAATCCCATTTTCAGTGTCTTGGTCTTTGTTTTCTCAATCCTCACACTCAGCTCTGGGACCATTCGACTCTGACAGCTGGTTCCATCAGTCATGTCATATGAAAATTAGATACATTTATCACTAGATTTTTTTCCAGACAACATATATATATATATATATATATATATATATATATATAATAAAATGGTTGGACAGAAGTGGACCACAGGTTTGGCTGACATCCTAAATACAGAGAAAATTTAATCAAATATAATTTCTCAGTCAACAGGCTAAACATATACAAGAAGTGCTCAAAAACAAACAAAAAACAAACAAAAAAACTTGGGTTTTACTGAAAGAGAACAATTCTTTCAATACCTCAACAATGTAGCAGAGAATCATGCTCATGGTAGCATATCTACTATTAAAAACAGAATGTTTATTCAACTAATTGTTATAAAGCTATTTACTACAAAATGTACGAGTGTAGTTCCATTAAATTCAACCCACAAAGATGAATTCTTAATTTTCAATTGTAAAATTACATGCACACAAAATAAAATTTAAACTATGTATCAAACACTATTATAGTAATATAACTTTTAACTTTTAATAAGAAATGGGCACTGGAGTATTAGAGATCTAAAATTTCTGTGCAGAGTCTAAGATAGTTTTCATTGTTAACTAGGAGAAAATACAAATGCTTTGACAGTTAACATAGGAGGACTGGTGTGTCCTTTTATGCAAATAAACACATGGCTACTATCTTAGTATATGGCTGCTGCTCCATTTCTGTGGAATTGGTGACATTAAATAATGTGGGAAGAATCAAAATATGCTTAGGAAACAGCTGTTCATCAAACCCAACACAGAGAAAAATTGATACACTCTAATGCAAAGCATAAATATAATTTCTGGCTAGACATTTTTTAAAATAACATGCTACTAATTATCATACATGCCAGTATATTTTTTGTAAATTAATTTTTTCAATGCCATATAATTTAATAGGATGGATTTTTGTATATATCAGTCTGCTCGGTTAGTAAAAACCAATAAAAGACTGCCTGATCAAATGAAATTACTATTTAAAGTTAGTTTTCTCAGCTGCAAAATTTAAACTCTGTGTCACTATGATCCTACAACATAAGTGACCTACTAAGGAAATACTTTTGCATGGGATCTTTGCTAAATAGCCTTCTGGTCCGTTTCGTTGAATCGTATAATTGTTCTTTCTAATTATCTACCTAAAAGTTTTATAAATAGAGCCTTTATACACAGCATGGTTGAATAATAATTAATAAAATAAGCATCACTAAGTATCTTAGAAAAAAATATAAGTATAAATAGAAATATTTCTGAAATAAATTACTATAATAAGTAGACTTCAGAAAATGTGAATAGTTAGTACATTTCAATTCAATTAATTTTCATTTTAAAATCTTTAAACTTAGTGTCTCGTATAAGTAATATTTTTCAAAGATCTTCAGAAAATGTAATCAATTTCTTCTTTTACAAAATCAGAGTTTATGGGATAAAGAACCAAGTGAACAAATAATTCTGACACAATGAAGTACTATTTTAGAAGTTTTTACAGAATACTACTGTGTACTCATACAATTGAACTGCAGGAAACCATGTCTGTGTTTTAGTGTAGTAAATAGTATTCACGTAAGGAAAACCCAAAGCTGACATCTAAGAACATTTCATCCCTTCACTATATAAATGAATTAAAAACAAACAAATAAACATATAATTGCTTTCTTCCAAGGTCATATATGTAGTCAAGAACAAAACCAAGACTAAAACCTAGATTCTCTGTCATGTCCAGTTCTTTTTTCTTCCCAATAGTTGAAAGTGATTTATTATAATCACACCGCTTTATTTATTTATTTATTTATTTGTTTATTTTTATTTATTTATTTTTGACAGAGAGAGAGAGAGAGAGAGATACAGAGATAGAGAGAGAACTGAACTGGGGGAGCTCCCAGTTCAGCATATGGTTCCACACTGGCCGGGGCTGGCATTCAATCCCTGGTCCCCAGCGCTGCAAAGTGAGCGCTCAACCCACTGAGCCATCCCGGCTTCCCCTGCTTTATTTTTTTAATTGTTTTTGGCAGAGATACAGACAGACAGACAGACACAGAGACAGAGAGAAGGGGAGGGAACATAGCAGTCTCCATAGCTGTATGCCATTAGTTCTTTATAGGGTTCACTCCACAGGTGGGCAGAGCCAGGGGCTTGGGTCTGTGCAGGGCAAGAACTGGGCTGGGGCCTCCCACATGGGAAGCTCGCTTTGATGAGAAATGAAAGGCACACCCCTAGTCAGCATATGGGTCCACACCGGCCAGTGCCAGGATTTAACCCTCAGTTCCCAGGGAATGCAAGCTGAGTACTCAACCCAATGAGTCATCCTGGCATCCCCACACTTCTTTATAAGCAGACTTTTTCTGGAATTTTGACTAAACAGCATTTTTAAAAAGTCAAAGAAGGTTATTTAATTCAATTCAGCTTTACTTTGATTGATGCAGTTAATTCAACCATACATCTCAAAATAATTTAGGCTCCAAACAAAAATTTAAGAGTTATTTCAGGATTAAACAGCTCTTATGCAATGCTTTACAAAATATTTCTGATGAAACACCATTTCTTTGGCAATAAAAAAGGATTTCTAAGACTCCCAGTTTCTCTGAGAGGAATTCTATGGAATGACTTTCCCAGTAAAACTGGTAACAATTACAAAAATAAGAACATTTAAAGTTTCTGAAATTGGCCCGCGTACATATGAAAGTCTCTGGCATCTGAAATAAGACTAATGCCTGCTTTTCCTTCTCTCAGCTAAGATTAAATAAACAAAACACAAAACAAAAAAATTCACTTCAGATTAGTATAGCCAACAACATAAGGTCCCCTCTCCCCAAGCTATCTTCTGTAAGAGGCTATCTTTCTTCTTCCATCTACTAATTGATAAGGCCCTCAGTTTGGTTCTGGCCCCATGTGACCCCACACCCACCTGTGTGGAATGAAACCATGTCACAACTAATGATGTACGACTGTGGAGACTTCTCTGGGCCCTCCCCCTCTTCTCTTACTCTCTCTTAAGTTCTCTCAGACAATAAAAAATAACTCTTTAAAGAAAACAAACAAAAAAACAAATAAAACATTCCTAGAACATTCTATATAATAAAACCGTATTCCCCAAGAAAAACTAGTTTGCCAGAGACTTATATACCTATAGCTTTTATAATAGCCTGAATATAGCCACACATAAGCACAATACATACATATTAATCATAGTGACAGAAAGCAGACCATTGGATTGGATAATTAGATGCCTGGAATGAAGGAAAGTTAGATCAGAAAGAGGCATGAGGAAATGTTGTTGGGTGAAGTAACTGTTTATTATCTTAATTCTGGTTTGTAGGTGTACACTGTTTCTCAACTGATCCAATATTATATATTATTTGAAATTTATTGTGGTTGAATTACAACTCACTGAAAATTATATATATATATATATATATATATATATATATATATATACACACACACACACATACATACACACATATATATACACACATACACACATATATAAAATTGTTTACAAAATATTATATTTATAAATAATGATAATTATAGAGAAAGTCTACTGAACAAAAACATGAAACTATGTAAAAATAATACATTATAGGTTTATAGATTATTTATATTATTTTTAAAATTGGCAATATGTTTGTATTAGCTCTGTAATTGTCTAACATATTAAAAGTAATTAATACAATATTACTTCAACTAGAAAAGGGGAATGTAAACACATCTTGATTAAAATAATGTTTAATCTTATTACATTATATTTTAATTTTTAAAAAATAATAAACTTTAGAAGCAAAATGAGATTATAGGTATAAAGATTAGCTAATTTTATATTAAGATGTAATTGAACCAATAATTAAAATTTTAGTAAGGCATTCCTATAAGACACATTATATAAAAGATCTAATCAGAATCACAGATTTCATAAATTAGAGTAACATAGTTTAAGCTGCGTGGGTGCGATTTAGTTGTTTAGAAGTGAAAATAATTCTAAAGACTATAGTAAGCAGGTGCCATAGAGAAGATATGATCATATTCTTAATTAGTTATTAATATTTATATCTGACAGAGAATACCAAATGGAATTAGGGATATTAAAAAGAGAACACTGTTAAAATCCAGGTAAGAAAAACTGGTTATCAACTGTAGGTAGTGGTAACAAAAGCAGAAAAAGAATGAATCCACATGCAAGACACATTATAAAAAATAAAACATGCATGACTATGGACAAATATTGCAAAGAATATTCAAAATATGACTTTACATAGAACATGTAAAATTTATAGCCCAACAATAATATAGCTTTTTTTCAATGTTCTATTTCAACACTTGATCTTAGCCAAAAGGCCAAGAAGCGATTAAAATGTTTATTTCTTTATAGCCTTAGCTAAAACATAGCTCAGAAATTTTATTTTCTGTCAGGTTAGTAGAAAGAATAATGGAAAGTAAGATGAGATTTATAATTTAAATCCTAAAACAGGATGCCTGGATGGCTCAGGGGTTGAGTGTTCATATTGCAGCCCCGGGGTCCAAGGATTAAATCCTGATCCTGGCCCATGCGGACCCATATGCTTAATGGTGGTGTGCCTCCAGTTTGTTTCTTACCAGTACAAGTCTTCTATGTGGCACGCCCCAGGGTCAGCTCCCACCCCTGGCGTTTTTCCCATGTGGAAGGCACTCAGCTCTCGGGGCATGCCTCTTATGCAGAAGACCCCCTGCTCAGTTTCTGCTCTGCCCAGCCGGACCCCCACCTGTGGAATGAAACTGTTGCAAACTGAGAACATACAACTACGGAGACTGCTCTGGGCCTTACCCTTCTCTCTGTCTCTGTCTCTGTCTCTCTGTGTCAAAAACAATAAAAATGAATCTTTAAATCCTATAACATTTGCTAATTTACAGCAAAAAATTTTTAATTCTCAAACAAAATAAAGATGGTTGGAGATCTTTTTTTTTCTTTTTTTTAAGAAAAGCTATTAATTCTGAAATTTGGGTAGAACCTAAAATATCGTGGATCTACAGAGCTCTTGTGGAATAAAATTTTTAAATAAATTTTAATCAAATTATGCTAATATATTTATTTTAAACAACAGTGTTATTATAACATGACAGAATTATGATTCCTTCAAGTTAATTATAAATTTACATTAATATTTGCATAGTGTATAAGCGGTGTTTTCATGCTACTTTATTTTATAGGAAGGAACTCTATTATGTAAATGTATTTTAATATAGACTAATAGGGTCATTTATGTGTGATTTAGAAAATAATTATATGTTATACCAAATTTAAATAAAATATTATTTTCACACTTTCTTATCATATACTCCACATGAACATATCTCACTTGGAGATGTTCAAAATAATCATAAAATTTTGCTTTTTCTATAAACAATATTTCTGGAAAAGTGCATACTGATATCATATTCAATGTAGTTAGAAGTCTGTTTAGTTAAATAATTATTTGATATATCAGAAAACTGACCTTTCAATAACAATTGCAGCTGGAGTAACAGGAAAAAGATTAAAAAGGCCACAAGCTTTATTTTTAGAAGATTTATTATTGTCATCATTATATCAAGTAAACTTCAAAGATATCTGAATATTTCACTATCATCTTGTACATGATGTCTGATGTTATTACTGGATCATGGCCCTATCTAACTGTTCCTGAAATAAACTGCTATAAGATAGTCAGTGAAATTCAAAGATAGCCAAATCCCTAGCAACCTCTCTAGGGCTATCTACTTTGTAAATAGAGCATTGATTCAGCTCTCTAACCGTTTTATTCAGAAGTAAACATTTCTTAGAAGGGCATTTCAGGTGTTCACAGAAGCATGAAAATTAAGTAAAGAAAGAAGTAAATAGAAGTACTGTTGTAAAAAAAAAAAGATTCAAGTGAATTATATATGTGTATGTGTGTTTTAAGTAGCTTATTGAAATTATATTTTGCTTTAATATATTTTTCTCTACTCTGCACATTCAGTAGATGGGTCTATAGTAGGACTTATTTTAAAGGTTCTTGGGGCCAGAATTTATATTATTATCTCTGTGTTCTAGTACAATCTCTAATGGAACCAGTCTCCTAATAGTTGCTTTATGATAATAATCACTCCTTAAATTTTGGAGAAAGTTTTTAGTTGTAAAGTTCCAGTTACTTAAAGGCATATCAGCATAATTTGTGGGCAATGTAACTTAATCAAAGAAGCAATAACAGTCTGCAATTCTTGAAATTTAAATTATGTTTTTATCTGGAAACAGTAAGACTCTAAATCTGAATCTCTTCAATTAATAGTAATGTGATATAATGACAAAATTAGTCTAAAGGACATTCAAAATTTTTGAAATAAATTATGCTAGAAGAGTTTCACACTTAAGAATACCAATTTGTCCCTTCCATTCACTCTTGAAGCAAATAATTAGAAGCATAATCACTAATCAAAATCATGCTCTCAGTAACTGAATACTAACTCAGGTCAAATATATATTCCATAATATTAAAAGAGTTACTAAGTTGACCAGTGAGATTATTTTTCTTTATGTTTAACTTAATTCCAAAGAGCTAAATAAGTAGAAAACCCAAATGAAAATACTTTGCTTTAAAATTTAACAGTGACAAACACAAGCAATCCAAATTTAGAGAAATAGAAAAAATAAGTTAAAACTTTCATAATTAGGAATTACTAATTCAGTGATATGCATCCTTGCCTCATGAGATAAGCAGCCAATATTTAATAAGTATTAATTATGTACTCTTTAATTTTTTAAATAAATAATATAAAAACTCACCAACTCTTCAGTCCCAAAATTACTGCACTCTGTCCATATTTATAAGCTTTGCTCTGGCCTCATTTTCTTCAAAACTGAGACATAATTACATGAGCCATCACATTATTTACTCTGTCCCCTTAATCTTTCATCTTTGTCCTCACACATGCTTTGCAAAATCACAACAACTACAAATAATCTAACCAATATAAATCTCTAGCCTTTTTCTCAAGCTGCTGAAAAGAAAATCTTCAGAAATCTATGTATTGAGGGGACACAGGATAGCTCAACAGGTTGAGGGTTTGCCTTGCAATGGCAGAGTCTGAGTATCAAATTCTGGCCCCAGCCTTGGCCCGTGCAAACCCATATGCTGAACTGGGGCATGCCTCCTATGTGGAAGGTCCCCAGTTCAGTTCCTACCCTGCACGGCTCCAAGGCCTCACATCCATAGTTTTATCATAAAATAAAACTAAAATTTATGTTGAAATTAATGCTGTACAACTATGGAGACTGCTCTGCACCTTGCCCCCTTCTCTCTGTCTCTCTGACAATCTCTCTCAAAACAATAAAAAATAAAAAATAAATAAATAAAAAAGAAGCCTACATATTAAGTTCACTATAATTCCCTGGTCTATATGCTATATTGACCCTAAGTGTTGTCTTTATTTTTTTCTTGTACCTCTTTACTAACTCTTCCATTTTCCTCAATTATTACTCCATCTCTGTCTTCAAACTGCATACATTATCTTGATTCTATAGAGAAAAATTACATAAGATGCATTAGATAAAAACTTTCTTAACTTCCTTCTGTATAACCTCTAAACTTACCTATATATAACAGCTTCTGAATTTATAATTATATGTGCCATTTTTATATTTTCTCAGGTAAGGATATTACCTCTTAGCCTGTCTTGGTGTTTGATGTTTGTTTGCTTTTGCAGAGGGAGGGTAATCTTTTGGAGCTATATTTTAAAGTCTACTGAATAAATATCTTGCTCTACAAAAATATTTAAATGTGAAATAAAACCTCTGAAAATAAAGTCTTTGAGCTTTTAAGCATTCCACACAGAAATTATAATTCCAAACACTCTATTTGAACAACATGGTTATGGTTTTATTTAGTTCCTCAGTTCCTATAAATTCACAAAATATAAATATAATAATGGATATGAGGTGGACAAAGGTGAAGCTAAGTTTCAATGTGCCAGATACATTCATCTCTAACTCCTTCAATAGTTTTGCAAATTTAATAGTTGGAATTAACTGTTTTACATTTGTAGGTTATTTTAATTTGTGGAAACATGACTGAATAGATTATTTAAATTAATCCTTCTACAAAAGCCAGTTAAAAATGATGAGTAAAATATTTTTTATTTTTAAATTCTAAAGTGTATCAAATAACTGAAATATTATTTAACAAGGTCCACCAAGTCAAACTAACCAAAAGCAGGAGCCTGAAGCAGTAAGACAAATACCGTAATTACTAAAGCCACTTTTATTTGGAAGGCCTATGTTGATACAGGTTAGTTTGAGTTTTTGTTTTGTTTTGTTTTGTTTTTAATTTTTATTTTTGAACTGAACTGGGGGCCTCACCGCATTCGGGAAGCACACCCCAGTTCAGCATGTGGGTCTGCCTGGGCCGGAGCCGGGATTCGATCCTCGGTCCTCGGGGCTTCAAAGCAAGTGCTTAACCCACTGAGCCATCCCGGCTTTCCCAAAATGTTATATTTAGGGTGCAAAGCATTGTCTTGTTTGCTGGTTTTTTTCTTAATTGAACTGGGGGCCTCACCGCATTCAGGAAGCACACCTCAGTTCAGCATGTGGGTCTGCCTGGGCCAGAGCCGGGATTCGATCCTCAGTCCTCAGGGCTTCAAAGCGAGCACTTAACCCACTGAGCCATCCCGGCTTTCCCTAGTTTGAGTTTTAGCTTTGAGGGCTGCACAGGGTAAAATGGGCTGAAATTAAG
Source organism: Craseonycteris thonglongyai (assembly GCA_004027555.1). NCBI lineage: Eukaryota > Metazoa > Chordata > Mammalia > Chiroptera > Craseonycteridae > Craseonycteris > Craseonycteris thonglongyai. The sequence goes on along the minus strand of PVKE010020464.1, from coordinate 16,601 downwards.
ATACTGGATTCAGAGTGTGGAGTCCAGTAGCAGCCCTCTCCAAAAAGATGGTGTAGAAAAAAAGCTAGATCCTCAGAACAACGGTAAATAGGAATTGCACCATTCCCATTCCTCCCAACCCCCAGAAAAATGCAGATAAATTTGTTTCAACCCTGAGCCAAACAAGAGAAATAAATAAATAAATAAAAACCTGAGATTCGTAATCATATGCCATCTCTTGTATCAATTTTAGCACTATGTGTGTTATCAAAAACTTTAAACTAATAAATTATATTTGTTTTAAATTTTGTTTTCTCAGTGTTACATTTTATCACTTACATGAACACTATTTATACATTAAATTATTAATTTTAAAGTGCTTTTTTTTTGCATTTTATTATTTTTCATCAGCATTTTGAAGATATTTCTGACTGCCTTTAGCTTTCAGTGTTGGGTTGAGAAATCTGATGCCAGTATGATTATGTTCTTTTGAGTTGGTTTTTTATTTTATCTTTTCCTTATATGATTTTTGCTCTATCCCGTGTCTTCCTGAAATTTCATTAAATTGTGTCTATATGTAAGTCTTTATATTCATTTTTTGACATTGGGGATTCTGTTACATATGAAGCTTGGAATTCTCAGCTATTGCTTATTGGTTGATGTATGTATATAGTGGGATTCCTGAAATGTATTTTCTATAAATGTTATCTTTTCAACATTTTTTAAAAGACTTATTTTATTGTTTGAGAGAGAGACAAAGACAGAGAGATAGAGAGAAGGTGAGGGCCCAGAGCTGTCTCCATAGTTGTACATCATCAGTTTTAACATAGTTTCATTCCACAGAGGTGGATGTGGGGCCATGTAGGGCGGGAACCAAGCTGAGGGCCTTCCACATGGGAGGTGAGCCTCAGTTCAGCACATGGGTTTGCATGGTCTGGGGCTGGGATTTGCTCTCTGGACCGTGCGGTTGCCTGACAAGCACTCAACCTCTTGAGCTATTCCAGCATCCCTTTTCAACATTTTTCAATTGAGTAATAGTTTCTGTAATTTTAGAAAGCTGTATTAATATTTTCTTTTGATCCTACCAATTCCAAGATCTGTGCATTTTGATATTATTATTAACTAGGGCTCATCTTTTTATTTAAGATTTTATTTTATTTTTTTAACCTAATGCCATTTTTCCATTCCAGGATTTCATGCAGGCTACTGCATGATCTTTAGTCATCATTTCTCCTCAGTCTCCTCTTGGCTGCATTTATTACTTTATCTCTGAGAAAAAAAATCTATAGGTTTACTTTTATTTCCTCTTTATACCAATAATGAATTAAAATGTAGGGTTGTTAAGTAACCTGTCTCTACCCATACAACAAACAAATGAAAAAATATGTAAATGTTATAACCTAAAGCCTTTGTTCTCTCTACTAACACTCACTGTCTTTTTGGTATGCATAGAAAAAATTTTAAGAACATATCCATGATTGACTTTTGAAACTTTTTTATTTTTCTTTCTTCTAATTTTCGAGATTCCTAGCCTTGAAATACATTAAACACATGTCAAAACATATTAAAAATATATTAAGGACAGATAAATGTAGTAATTATTAGTAACACCAATTATTATACTTGGTAACTTTTGAAGATTCTAGAATGTACGGTTATTTTTTTATAACCAAAATTTAAAATCACAATAAAATATTTTATGTTATACCTTTCAGTTTAAATATTTTTTTCAGAAATTATAAACTGATGTTTAAATGATAAGCAAGATTTTACATGTTACCTGTGGTATTTTAGCATATACCTGTCATCTAATATGAAAGTGTTATGATGGAAATATTTTGCTCATAAGTAAGCATATGATTTTCAGAAAACACTGTAATTGTACAGTTTACTGTTTAGTAAAGTGTATGTTAGAATTTTCACTGCAACTGTCATTGTTTAATAATTTAATCTATACTAACCTGAAACTTGGGGTTCAAATTCTTCAGATAAATATTTTCACACTTACTGACTTTAGTCCACATCAACCACATTTTACACAAAGAATAGAATGAAGTAATATGACATACAATGTCTTATTCATCAGAAGTTATTTAAATGTCTACTTCACAACTTGACGATGGCAAATCATTTAAAACAATCTGTTCCTTCACATTATATAGAAAACAAGCAGAATATGTGGGTGTTATAGGAGATAAAAAGGAATAAGATAGAAAGAAGAAAGAAAAAAGAAAGCTAAAAAAAACTGAAAAAAAAAAAAAAAAGATCACTGCCTATGTACGGTAACCATTAATAACAGTATGGGGTAAAATTGAGAATGATGGAGGCTTTCTCATTTTCCTCCAGCATAATCGCACTATTTAAAGTTCACTCTGCTGCATGTGAATAATGTATGGGGGCTGACATTCCAGGATCGGAAGAAATAACATGAGCTATAGTTTAATAAGCTTTAACTGAACAATACCATTTCTTAATATATAGGGAAGGGTAAGTAGAGTTCATCAAATTGAGTCGAAGTAGTTACTAAGCTTTTTAAGGTAATCAGTATTTAGATAAAGTAGAGCCAATATTTTGCTATTTTATTTAAATATAAGAAGAGACATAAAATATTACTCTTTAAATGTCTATTTTTGTCCATTCTATATATTTTCAAAGTGCTGTTATGTCTGGGGTTAGCACACATAGCAAAAAAATTGCCCCACTTATAGAAATTCTGCACTCTAGGTAAAATTGATGATTAACTACACTGAAAAATAATCACAAGACTTTTCTAATAGTAAAGACTATTACTAAGTAATGCTGTAATATCTCATGTATCAAAGAGCAGAAACATTTAACTTGAATAAAGTTAGCATACAGTCTATATATAAATTTGGAAGACTGACATTTTTATAGTACTTTTTCAATATGTAAATGCATATAAATACATCTATTTCTTTAAACAATTTGAAACATTTATAGTTCACTGTTCTTTTTAGATGACATTTATATCTTTTATTTGATATAAAATGAGAAGTACAAAGTTTTATCAGCTTTCTAGACTTATCACTAAAAAATGCCTTGAGATGAGATCTCATGATGCTTTCACATAGGTTACTTCCCTATCCACATGTAGGTACAAACTGAACATAAATAATAATTTATCATAATATTATCTCTCTCTTTTTATCCCACCAAAAATGCTATTCTAGCAGTTGTGTAGTCCAAGAATCATATGGACTAGAATGATCTAGATAAAGCCCACATATTTAGAATAAATTATTAGAAATAAGAAATCTTAAAAAAACATTCAATGCTTGACTTAAGCCTAGATTTTTAAGTATTGCTTACTGCTTTTATGTATGAAATCACTTCTAAATTTTATTTCAGCCAATTTATGACAAACTGTTATTCTTTTATGGTAAAATATTGGTAGTTTTATAACTCACAGTACTTACTAATATGAACAATCCATTATATGCCTTTTTGTACTTCTATATTTTATGAATAAAAATTTCTCACCTTGTGTGACCACTGGACAGTGCTACCTCTAATAATTTCAGCGATTCTATTCATGTTCCCCAATAGTTTCCTTACCTACTTTTGCTGATCAAAAGTAAGCTGAACACTTAACCAGGACAAATGCCACAGTTCTCTTTCTGTTCAGCTTTCTTCTTGCTGGTGTTCTGTCCTATAACTCTGACCACCTCAGTTTATCCAAATGACAGGGTTTGTCCCCTGTGCTCAGGCTGTCCATGGGTTCTGCCTGGTTTCTCACTCCCTGTGACACAGCCTGCAAGCACTCACAGTAGTAATCTGGAGCAAATTTGGGCCCTGCGTCATTTGTTTACCACTTCTCAGAGGTAACTGTGATTTATTTCTTAGTGCTCAATGTCTTGAAAACTGTTGTTTAATATATCTTACTTGTTTTAGTTTGATTTTTTCAAGCAGGAGAGTAACTTCCATCTCCTGTTAATTTCATCTTTTCTTGCTGAATACTTAACGCATTTCTTTTAAATTAAGCTAATAATACCTTTTCAGAGATTACAATATATCATCCATTAAGAAAAACTCATAGCTTGGATATTTTTCAAAACAAAGACTTTGTTAGCATACTTATATTGTCTTATGCTGAAAAATTTTAGTAATTGATGTACAAATCTTTATTTCATTGAGTCAACAGGGCCCTAATCAGAATGTGAAAACAAGTCAAAGCAATAAAGATGGCTACAATGTGAATAGTATTATTTGTACTGCTCATAAATAATGATGTGGTGATACTCTGGAATAGCAGAGATATAAACACATTTCATTTTTTAAATCAATCTTTATATTGAGTAATACTTTACGTAATTTTTATCCTATTATTATTATTTCTTACAAAAATATTTTAACATTTTACTTTGTACTTGACCATTCAAAACTGAGATGGCATGTTTGTCACCACATTTAATTTGCTTCACTTAACCATGATTCAAAATGTTTTATACTAAATGTTCAATAAATTTATAATTTATATGTTCTAACATATTTACTTAACACTCAAAAAGAAATTAATAAATATCAGTTTATTAATATATTTGTAGTGTTTGTACTGTTTTTTTTTTCTGGACCAGGTATCAGTAACTTACATTTTAAGATTTTTATCTTATATATAAAATAAACTATGTGTTTGATTTAATCTGTGACATTATTTCACATGAAGCCTTCACAATGTTCTTTTAGTGTATTATTATCCAAGAGCAAGTCATCTCCATGACTACTAGTACAATTGATTACTATAAGAATGGTGGTTTTAACAGCTGTGGAATCCTACAAGTTGACCTACATAATTAAAATATTTAAATAAAATTATTTTTATTATATATATATTATATATATATGATTTTGTATGTTACATAGATAGAAAACAAGGGAATTTATTAGGATCTCAAGAAAATTATTCCAATGAGTTTATCCAATTTATATTTTAGAGGTAATAACCTACAATTTTAAGTAGTTAGGATGGTGCAAAAGTAATTGTGGTTTTTACGTTGTTGAACTTTGCTGTTTCATATTGGAATACAGTCTTAAATAAATGTGGTTATGTCATACATTATTTTAATGCACATTTCTCACTTCATGTTTTTTTGCTAATGACTTATTACTTATTTTTCATTTTATATTTATTTTAGACTATAGAAATGATGTTAGATGAAACACTCATTTGAGCAATTCTCTTATGCAAGTTCAAAAGGGCTTAAGCAGAGGAGATGACTTGCAACATCAACAACACATTTAGCCCAAAAACTGTTAACAAATGACATACAGTGCAGTAGTGGTTCAAAAAGTTTTGCAAAGGAGACAAGAGCCTTAAAGATGAGGAGCGTAGTGGTCAGCTATTGGAAGTTGACAATGACCAATCAAAGCAATTATCTATGCTAATCCTCTTAAAACTACACAAGAAGTTGCCCAAGAACTCAACATTGACCATTCTATGGTCCTTAGGCATTTTAATAAAATTGGAAAGGTGAAAAAGCTTGTTAGGCAGGTGCCTCATGAGCAGACTGAAAATCCAAAATATCATTTTGAAGTGTTGTCTTCTCTTATTCTACACAACAATGAACCATTTTGCAATCAGCTTGTGACATGCAACAAAAAGTGAATTTTATATGAACACCAGTGACAACCAGCTCAGTAGTTGAACCACGAAGAAACTCCAAAGCACTTTCCAGAGCCAAACTTGCACCAAAAAAGGGTCAGAGTCACTGTTTGGTGGTCTGCTGCTGGTCTGATCTACAACAGCTACCGGTATCTGAATCCCAGTGAAACCATTCCATCTGAGAAGTATGCTCAGCAAGTCAATGAGATACAGCAAAAACTTCAACTTCTGCTGCAGCCAACAATGGTCAACAGAGAGGGCCTGATTCTTCTCCACCACAACACATGACAGCATGTCACAAAATCAACACTTCAAAAGTTGAATGAATTGAGCTACAAAATTTTGCCTTATCCACCATATTCACCTGACCTCTTGCCAACCGACTACAACTTGTTCAAGTATCCCATCAACTTTTTGCAGGGAAAACATTTCCACAGCCAGCAGAAGGCAGAAAATGCTTTCCAAGAGTTTGTCAAATCCTGAAGCATGGATTTTTATGCTATAGGAATAAGCAAACTTATTTCACATTGGTAAAAACATGTTGATTGCAATGGTTCTTATTTTGATTAATAGTGAGAAAAAATTTTTTGAGCTAGTGATTTCATCATCAAAATGCTTTCACTGTCCTTGAATTTTGAAAGGCCTTTACCTGTTTCTACTCACTAATCTTTTATGTCAATGTAAAATACAGAAATGAAAAAGTAATAATGTTAGAAATAAAAAATGAGAAACAATGTCTGACTTAATCTCTATAAATGTAGTGTAAATTCTACTTTAAAAGACATAAATACTAACATGATTTTTCCTTAAAATATTACCTTATAAGTATATTTAACAATAATAATTATCTTATTGAGGTGATCATATAATGAAAGAAAATATTTTCTAAAATGCATTTTTCAAATATATATTGACAGCATGGGATAATTATAGTGTAAGATATATGTTAATAATTTTATAAACATTATAGGACTGATAATTTACAAAAAATAATATACTGATGCTATTACTAAAATCATAAAGATCAAAAATAGAAATAATTTAGAGAAAAGATAACTCACATTATATACATAATTTGCTTTTTTTCAGTATACAGGTCATAATTTCAGGAATAGCTCTCCATAGAGCTATTTTCTGACTATCCTTTCCAAACATATATCTTCTGGTCCCTTGTCATTCTACTCAACATCTTACCTCTAGAACACAGCAAAATGCTTCAGATATGATAGCAATATAATTAGCAAAATTCACATTTGTTATTCATGTTTTTAAAATGACTCAAAGTTCACAGAATTGTAAAAGCAGGGAAATAAAATTATGGCTATATAGTATGGATTCATAGTTGTTTTTGAGGAGCATATTTTAAATGATAATATATTGCTACTTTTGAAGTTGTTTATAAAAATTTGGTGAATATTGCCAAATGTTTTATGATAAGTAGCATGTCTATTATTTTGATTTCATTTACTCTTGAAAAAATATATATATACATATATATGTGTGTGTGTGTGTACATGTACATATATATATATATGTATGTGTATGTGTTTATGTAGTATATATATGTGTGTGTGTATATATATAAATGTGTGTGTATATATATAGATATATATATATGTGTGTGTATATATATATTCCACAATATATCTATCCCCTGAGTTAAATTTTAACAAAGTGTAAGTCATAGACTAGATTTATATATAATATTTTATAAATTTAGTCTTTAATGAATTTTACATGTGCTTTACTAAAAAAGTGTATGCATAATGCCAGCATGGAACACTTAAAAATAAAATATAGGGGAAGCCGGGATGGTTCAGTGGGTTAAGCGCTCACTTTGCAGCCCCCGGGACAGAGGATCGAATCCCGGCCCTGGCCTGTGCAGACCTATATGCTGAACTGGAGAGTGTCCCCAGTTTGGTTCTCACTGGGGTCAGACCCCGGCTTAGTTCCTGCCCTGTGCAGCCCCATACCCACCTGTGGAATGAAACTATTTGGAAAAACCAATGATGTACAACTATGGAGACTGCTCTGGGCCTTCCCCGCTTCTCTCTATCTCTGTCTCTCTGTCTCTCTCTCTCTCTCTGTCAAAAATAATAACATAAATAAATAAAAGATAAATGCAAATCTGATGTTTCACTACACAATATATTCAGTAATTTATTCAGAGTATTTAAATTATTATGAAAAATAATACTCAGGAAAGAAATAAAAAGCTGATTAAATACAAAATATTTTCTTTGTGAAACACTTTTCAAATTTTTCATTATGATTTGACCAAATGTTTTTAAAAAATTTATTTTTATTGTTTTTGACAAAGAGAGACAGAGAGACAGAGAGAAGGGAGGAGAGCCCAGAGCAGTCTCCACAGTTGCACATTAGTTTTCCTTTTTTAAAAATTTATTTGATTGCTTTTAAGGGAGACAGAGAGAGACAGAGAGAAAAGGAAGCCCAGAGCAGTCTCCATAGCTGTACATCATTAATTTTCAACATGGTTTTGTTTCACACAGCTGGGTGGGGGCTGCACAGGGCAGGAACCAGCTAGGGGCCTCTGGCATGGGATGCATGCCTTCGCAGGTCAGGGGCCAAATCAGGGTCCAAGAACCGAACTGAGGGTCTCCCGCATGGGAAGCACACCCCAGTTCAGCATATGGGTCTGCACCAGCGGGGGCCGAGATTTGACCCTTGGTTCCCAGGGATGCAAAGTGAGCACTTTACCTGCTGAGCCATCCCAGCTTCCCTAGTTTTCAATAAAGTTTTGTTCCACAGTTGGGTGCAGTGCCACACAGGGTAGGATCCAGGCCAGAGACCTCGCCCATGGGAAGCATGCACCCATGAGCTAGGGGCCTCCTAATGGGAAGCATGCCTGGGGCCAGAGTTGAAGCAGGGGCCTCCCACATGGGAAGCTTGCCCCAGTGAGAACAAAACTGGGTGCACACCCCAGCTCAGCATATGGGTTTGCACCGGCCAGGGTCAGGATTTGATCCTCAATACCCAGGCCTACCAGACTAGCACTCAACCTGATGAGCCATCCCAGCATTCCTAATTTGAACAAATTTTAATAATATCAATTTTAAAGAAAGCCAACTTGGAAAAATATATCGAAAGCCATATAATTGAAAGAATAAGAAGAGGTTAAATTATCACTATGACCTAAAACTGAAAATTACTAAGCAGGTAGTTTATTACTAAAGTGTATGTATTAAATATCAAAGCAACCAAATTCACTTGAAAGAACTAGACTGATCGTCAGGACAAAGTTGTTTTGGTTCATGTTAATGTTTTTATTGATTTCTTTTTTCTATAGTATTATTATGGACCATGTGAGGATAAAATGTGAATAATATATGAATGAATCCAAAGGTAAAAATTCCACACATATTAATTAGCTCAAATGAAAAGCAATTTCAGTTTAAGTATACCAAATACTCTAAATTTTATGAAAAGTTAGACAACGTGATTCAGGATAAGATTAAATAGGAGAATCCTAAGTGGGTAAGCACCTAGACTTTCTGCATTTTATTCACATACTTTACTATTCCCATCAATTATCTGGAAGCAGCCCCATTATGACTGAAAATCTTCAGGAAGAAAATTCATTGGTTCAGAAAACCTAAATTGCTAGAAGTCAGTTCTCCAAAGAACAGACATGTTTCTAACATTTAGGTCAATCCATTCTTTCTTCCAGATATTTTTTTTTTTTTTTTTTTTTTGGAGTGGTATGAAATAACTTGGTTTCGTTTTTCTCTTTAAAAAAAGAAAACAATTGTAATACTTTTTACTCACCAATTTACCTTGACATTTCTGTCCATATATGTTGTGTTCTGAGCCATATTGGGATACACACACACACACACACACACACACACACACACACATATATATACATACACACATACATATATCTAGCCATATTTTCATAATATAACTTTATAATAAGACTTGTTATATTTTTTCTGAAAACTGTCTATTATTTGCCTTCAGTTTTCCAAATAAGCTTTGAAATAAACTTTTTAATTTCTGTAAATTAAGTTGTAATCTTAATTAGAATTGAATACATTTATGTATGAATTTGTAAAAAATTTATAAACTATGGTCTTGTTAAATAGTGACATATAGTATATTTCTAGGTGCATTTATTAATTTTAATTATACTTTAACACCATTTTGTAATTTTTTACATAAAGATACTATACATCTTTCATTATATTCATCTTACATGTACTATGGTAGTCTTACTGGTTTCAATGGTAATTTTAAAAATATAACTTTTTTACTATTTATTGCTAATGTACAGAGTAAGTTTGATTTTTTTTAAATGATGTACCTAGCAAATTTAATTAACTTTCTCTTTCTAATCCATTTGTTTTTCTTCATCTTTTATGTTTACATAAATGTTAGCTGCGAATACTAATTTTTTTTCTCTAGTATTTATGGTTGTTTCTCTCTACTTATTATAATACACTGATTAGGATTTAAAGAGTATAAATAGCCAAGCATCTATGTTGTGGCTTAGAAGTCCAAGAAGCTTATTTAAACAAGTGATCTCCCATAATACTTTGTTGCCTAGGTACTTGCAACATAGCACTCTCTCTCATGCTCTTGAACATATTTTAACTCATGGGAAAACCCCAGAGCTGACTGATCTTCAAAAGCCTAGAAGAAATCTTGCCTCTCTAAATATTTTGTCGAACATAGTTAGAAACATTTCCCAGGCACATTTTTGGGGCCTCTATCAGTTAACTGATAATGAGACCATAAAGCTTAACTATACAGATATCCCATTTTAATGTTTTGAACTCTGATATTTTTTTCTGATTTACTTCTCTAGATATTATATCTAATTTCAACTTACTTATTTTATTTAATTTTTATAATTTTCTAAAAATTTTGTTCTCTAAATGGTACTTTTCTTATTTATAATGTTGTTACTATTTACTGTCATTTTAGAGCATTTTATGTGGGAGAAGAAGTAATTTATAGCTTTTAATCTTCCACAGTGAGTCAGAATGCACTCTTAAAATCACTGAAGTACAAATATAACAACCAATCCATAAGATAGAATAGACTATGCTGACAAAGAAAATAATTTGTCAGGGACATAAAATATGAAACTCTCCAAGAACTGTGAGTAAATGTTATCAACTGAAAAATATTTTTCCAAATATAGAATTTGAGACTGAAAGATATTTTTGTTTTTTAGGTGCTTAGTTTCCCTAAATTTTGAATTATTAATTATAATATTAACTTTATTGAAAAATTAATAAATGTTATTACATGAAAAATACTTTTACAAATATAGAATTTGAGACTCAAAGATTTTTTTTAGTTGCTTAGGTTCCCTAAATTTTTAATTATGAATTATAATATTAGCTTTATTGAAAAATTAATAGATGCTTAGCAATTTCCTAAGCATATTAAATGTATTACCTCATTTGGTTTTCACAAAATTATTAAGATACTATAAGTATTCTCATTTTAGGTACATGAGAGAAATTAAACAAAAATTGTCACATAATTTGCCCAAGGCACATCATTTGGTTCAGGGTTCTCATTTTCATAAGAAAGCCGTGGTATCCCAGAAAAGCTATTATTGAATCCATGGTCACACTGAAAGAAAAATTCTACTGACCTCACATTCAGTAGGCTTTGACTGGCATCACCCAGCCTTAAGTTCATATAGTATAGTCTATGTGAAAATAAGCCCCACTTCTCCTATTCTACTTTCTTTATTTTGCTGAATCTCAATCTTGATATTTTCCATGAAATAATAACACTCTATGTAGACAATAGTGACAGATTCACCACTCTTTCACAAATGGGAATTCTACATGTGTCAGATATAATTTACAAGATGAATAGCGTATATAGTAGGTGCCAATATTGGTGCTTAGTATTCTTTCTCTCCCATAAAATTATGCAGACAGTTAGATCATGACTGAGTTTTAAGCATTACAAAATAGAATTTTATAAAAATTTCTTTGTAAAAAGAAGTCCTAAGTAAGATTCTTGGAGAACTGGCTTGTGTTTCACCTCTTAAGGTATCTCTTCCTAGTAGCAGCAAATCAAACTATGTTACATGTTACCCCTCTAATACCCAGCAATAGCTTCTCATTATCATCCCAACCACAAAATTGGATTCTATCATTTCTTATTATGCCTGTCTTTCCCATTAAATTTGTATTATTTTGAGGGGCACAATATTTATATTGAATCCCTGTTGCCTAGAACAGCACTTAATTGGTAAGTGCATAATACATGTTTGTTAACAAAGAAAATGTGTAAATTTTTAAACTTTTGATGGATTCTTAATTTATTCAGTTGTTTATCTAACATTTACCAAATAGCTATTATTTTAAAAGGTGCACAAGGTGCATGGAGGTAAAGATGAAATGGAACTGTAAGTTTAGAGAAGATGCATGAAAGAACTGTACTCAGTGAGCAAACTACGGAAATACATAGTAAACTAATCAAATCTAGAACATACAGTTATAAAAAAAATTAATTAAGTATATTTTTATATAAACTATTCAGTTTTTAAGGTGACATTATATTTATAGAAAGTTTAGGAAGCATGTAACTACATTTTGACATAAAAAATTTTTTTTTTTAGTTCTTTGCATTCTTAGTCTTTTATGATAAATTAACTCCATTTATATTTATGTGAGCAAAGCAAAAATAGTTTGAGAAATTGATTTTATACTTAAATTGTGTTATAATTGACTTACAAGGATAAGTGGTCTTCTGTGGTCCTTTAAGATTGATGGTATTCATCATTGTGTTGCTGGAATGAACAAGGATTTATAATAAAAAATTATTCAAATTTTCAATAGACATAAAAAATATTATAGATTAGTACATGCATATATATACAGGCACATAATTTTTATGACTCTCCTTATTTATATTTTTCACATCCCAATGTGTAACCAGTAACTTCATTCTTGCAGTAATACAAAGAAATCTAGGGCTTATAAAAGTAAGAAAATCATATATAAAGAAACACTATTTTGTAAAATGGAATAAACTCACTATTATTTTTTATTGTTAATTTAACTTAATGTATTATTTACTTGTTAATCCCTCTAATTTACTCATCTCATTGATAGGTTTGAGGAATATTTTTTTTTCTCTGTCAGAACAAATGTTTTCTAGTCTTTACTTTCTAAATAGCTGCATGGTCTCGACACTTCCCTGAACATGTTCACCTTTAAGTTCCATAAAACTAAATAGGAAATTGCTATTACTCTTTTATCTCCTTCATCTCCTCCATAAAATACTCCTAAATAAGAAAAGATATTCAGAAGTATTACAAACATTGCCCAACATATTAGTATTTATGTATTTTTCAGGTAATTGTATTCCTGTTGAAGGTAACCGTACAATCCTCAAAGTATGTGCCTGAACATCGAAAAGAGGGTTCTTAGGAGCTTTTAATTATCATACATGGTCAATGATATTATTCCCTTGATATAAATGTTACATTATTTAAATGACTCATTTTTATTTTATTTTCAAGTAAAATATGGAAATATTATTGTTAAATTAGGGTAATAAAATATCAATACTTGATACAAATTATTTATTCTAGACTTCAGTAGCAAGCAATAAATAGTAAATGGTACTTTGGAGTATTATACATAAGAGCCAATAAAAATGAAACGACTCAACATTCTCAGAGCAATAATAATTCTACCATAGGCATGAAAGAATATTAACTGAAGCACTGTTAAGTATAAACTTTTAATCTAAAAAACTGTAACATGAAAATAACTCTAAAGCCTGGTAAAGAAAAAACAAAATTTAACAGTGGTTATAGTGATAAAACAGATTTTACTTAGGAACTGTTACAATGAAAGAAAAGAAAGCTTGGTATAAAACTGGGCTCAACTCCAAATACAATAATTAGGAATTTATAGCCAAGGAGCAAGTTGAAGGTCTGAGGGCCAGTGGATAGAAATTAAAAAGAAAGACATGAAGAGCAGAAAGATTTCTCTCTAAATTGGCTTAATTAAACTCTTGCTGGATGTCAGCCAGGGTAATCAGATTTCAAGGGTGGAGGATAAAGAACTTGATCAGACACTGAAGGTGATCAGTATTAGTGGTGAGGAATTCTCTCTAAATTGACTTGCAGGATTCTTGTTGAAATTGTGCAGTGCAGGTCCAACCAGGATGAGCATCAAAGCCTTAGGCTGCAGCCAGGTTGAATAGAGGACTTAGAGGAGCCAGACTAAATTTGATCAAGGAAAGTGTCTTTGTCAAGAGGTATTCTACTTCGGGAAAGAAATAAGTTTTTACACAGTATTAACAGCAAAAGTCCAGCTGGTTTCATGAATAGTTGGGCAAAAACAGTTCTCAGAAGAAAATATATTTTTCTTGGGGTGTAGCAGACATTGGTTGGATAATTTTACTTAACAAAAGGCCTAGAGAGGAGGAATTGAGGGTTTAGTTCATGTAAGCATCACAGTAAAATATGTTTTTCAGGGCATCTCACATGAAACCTCCATGAATAAAATAAATAATCAGATATTTCTTTGTAAATCTAAAGTGTTTTAAATTACAATTATAATTGTCAAAATGTTACCATACTAAAGCAGGTGATGAAGCTCAGTTCTACCGATGCAGTAAAGAATTACAGGTCAATGACATGAAGAAAAACAGAGTAAAGTTTTATTGAAACATGTTTCACCAGGGAAACAGGCCAAGCCAAGAGAGACAGTGGCCCCAGTAGGTTTGGGGTTTGGTTTTTATTCCTGTCCCTGAGTTAGCCCTACAAATGTGACATATAGGCTTAGGTCATTTGATTGACATATGTAAGTCATATGACACTTTTCTTCCTGTGCATGCCCTTACCCAGAATGCATACAGAAAAATTCAGGGGGGCGGGGGTGTCAAAACCACAAAATGCTAATTTATTACAATTACACTATAATGATGCTAAGGTTAAGCCAAGGGCAAGATTTAACATTCTGGGCACCTTTCCCCCTTCCCTCCTCCAGGCTTTAACATAACTATTCACCTCCAAGGGCTGGTCCCTGGGGAGCTGATATGGGTGGTGACCTTCTATCTCTCCCTCTTGTTGCTCATGACTAACTTCCAACCTAACAAAAATATTAAGTGAAGAGTGCAAGGTTGCAAAGTAAAAGAGGTTGCATCTTGAATATGGATAGAGCTTCACAGAGACTTCAGTAAGAGACAGAAGATAAAGGAATAGTATATGTAGGGGATTAAGATACACACACTCACTCAGATAAGGGAATTCATAACAAGCTTTGTATCCTTGTGGAGGAACTAGTAAGAAAGTTGGGTCAAGTTGGGCATTTGAAGAAAAGAAATTGGATACTGAGCATTCTAAATGAATATTCTATATTATTTCATTTTTATAAATATTAGGTTCAAAGTGTAAATGTTATACATTTATACTGTTCATGAAAGATGTAATGTTTTAGATAGTTTTCTTATTATTTCAAGTTATATATATATATAATTGTTTTTGACAGAGAGACAGAGAAAGACAGAAAGCAAGAGAAGGGCCCAGAGCAGTCTCCATAGTTGTAAGTCATTTGTTTTCTATATAGTTTTACACCACAGGTGGGGAGAGGCTGCTCAGTGAAGGAACCAGACTGGGGACTTTAGGGCTGCACAGGGAATAAACAGGACTGGGGGCCTCTGCATGGGAGGCACTGCCCCACTGGGGGCCTCCTACATGAGAAGCACACCCAGGGTGGGAACCAAACCCGGGACTTCCCACATGGGAAGCTTAATCTGGCGAGAACCGAACTGGGTTACTGGGGGTACATCCCAGTTCAGCATATGGGTCGGGGCCAAGATATGATCCTCAGTTCCTGGGGTTGCAAGATGAGTGCTCAACCTGCTGAGCCATCCTGGCATCCCTTTTATTTATAAACACTACCCAAACTTTTAATTATATGACACTGAGCAACTAAATATATATTCATTAAAAAAAATCTGTCTTTTAATAAAAACAAATTGGTCTTTTGTGGATCATAAGGAGAAATTACATAAACATTATAGCAATTATGGAAAGAAAAGTCACTATATTCTATTTTTCTACTCTTGTAAAGGTAAATAACTTAGCTAGCTGACATTTAAAATGAATGTTCTGTACTCTAAAAACAAATGCTAAACTCTTTTACATTTAAATGACAAGATATAACTCTTACATGACAATGATGCAGCAGAACAGGTCATTTTAAATGGACTTGATATTAAAAGTAAATGTACTCCAAGATAGTATTTGGCTAGAAAAGAGATCTTTAAATTTAAAACTGTGTATACAAAGAAGTCTGATATTTATTATCTAAGATACAGTTTGTAAGATATCTAAAACTCAAAAAACCTAACTTTTGAAGGGGTCAGAAATTAAATTAAATTTTGACAGTGTTTTATTTTTGAATTATCTAATATTTGCAATTAGTAACGCATCAGTCATGAAGCCAACAGTCAGTTAAATATAATTGAAGTACAAAATTCAGCTTCTTACTCACTGGCCTCAGGGCAACTTGTCTGCATATAAAGTTTTCTATCCATTAATAACTTATTTTCAAAATGAAGGTGCAAAATATTCAAGATTTAGGGATGGCATTAAAGGCATTCCTAGGCAGTTCTCACTCCTTCTGATATAGGCAAAATAAAAAAGCTCCCCACCCTCCCTTTTCAATAGAAATTTCTGGTCTCCTTTTCCTTAGTTCAATTAGCTCCCAGGTTTTTATTATTTTTGTTCTTAGAATTGTCCCAGTGTCTCTGACCTTAGCTCATTATTCTTATGCTAAGTCTCCAGCCTTTGTGAATCACCCTGGAATCTATCTGCCAGACATCTTGGAACTTGATTTTTTTTTTTATATATATTTTATTGTTACATTTAATGGGGTAACATTGGTTGGTAACAATCAGTTTCCCAATGGACAACTCCGCATCACATCACCCATGCATCGCATTATGTGCCCAGCTCCCAGAATCAGGTCCCCCTCCAACCCGATAT